>JANITW010000002.1:7454542-7464661 GCA_027564335.1 Erythroxylum williamsii | reverse complement strand
CACTCGTTGCTGGTTGGTGAGAAGTTTGTCTTTGGTCATAAGCCATAGGAAGGCGCGGATGCGTTGGGGTCCTGCTCATTTCCAAATCAACTCCCAGATTCGACGAGGCCGAGCTAAACCCTGACCTTCAAATCAAATCATATGCGGAAGCCACCGTGAAACGCCCATGAGTCGTAAGGCCCCACCAGATGGTATTTGGCTCCACAGGGGGCTCAGTAGGGGAGGACTGCGCAATATCAAAACAGACTAGAGGTGGCAGATACTGTTGAAATAAATGCCACTTCTACTTCCCATCCTCCTTCCGAAAGTCGGCTACCTTAGCAAAGCGAAGTCCTTCCAGAATAGGAGAGAGCGCCACCTGCTGGAGCGCTCCCCAGTCGGTAACCCAATTGTCCTGCCAAAAAGAGATATGACACCCATTGTCGAGCTGTCATTTAATGCCTTGGAGAACAAAGCGCCAAATGGCCTCAAGATCTTTCCAAAAGCAAGACGCCCTAGGCCGATCAATAGAGTCAGGAATGTGGTGGGGGCCATACGATATTTGGCCCGGACGACTCGCACCCATAAAGCCTCAGGTTGCGTGAGAAGAGCCCAGCCCAATTTGGTCAGGAGGGCATCATTGGAAGAACGAATACGCTTAAGGCCAAGCCCCCCGGCCAATTTGGGGCGACACACATCATCCAATTGGACAAGGGGCATTTTCCGTTGCACTCCCGAAGACCCCCAGATAAAGTTATGCATAAGTTGTTCCAAGCTATCACAGAGCTATCGCGGCAAGCGACCAGTTTGCATAGTGAAACCTGGTAGAGCAGAAAAAACAGACTGGGCCAATGTGACACGTCCCGCAAGAGAGAGTTGACGGCCGCGCCATTCGAATAATTTCCGATGGGCGGTGTCGAGAATATGGTGGTAAGTCGTGCGAGTGGTGCGGCCATGGAGTAACGGAAAGCCCAGATATTTGCCCAGGTTGGTCGTACGCTGAAGCTGAAGGGCGTGACTGATGCGTTGTACCATGGCTGGCTGAACATTCGTCGAGAAAAATAGTTTAGACTTGGCGGTGCTAACTTTCTGGCCGGAGGCCCGGCAGTAGTCCGCCAATGTGCGCGTTATGACGTGAGCTTGGTCATCTGTTGCTTCGGCAAACAGAACCAAATCATCGGTAAAAAAAAGGTGGGAGATAGGAGAACCTATAAGGCTCAAACGAAGTGGTCTTCATCGCCCTTGGTCCACTGCGCGCGAGATAAGGTGGCCCAACAGTTCCATGCATAACACAAAAAGGTACGGGGAGAGGGGGTCGTCTTGACGAATCCTCCGCGTGGGGCTAAAAGGAGCATAAGGCAAACCTTGCCAGACCACCTGCATGGTCACCGTAGACACGCGCTTCATAATGATTCTGATAAGCGTTGTTGGGAGACTAATCTCCTCCAAAGTGGATCGAATAAAGTCCCAATGAAGACGGTCGTAGGCTTTTTCGAGATCCACTTTGATGGCGAAGAACCATTTCTTCCCTTTCTTCCAACGCATAGAATGGATGGCTCCCTGGGCAAGAATGATATTATCAGTAATGTGCCGCCCCGGAATAAAACTACATTGGTTGTCCATCACAAGATAGCCCATGTGTATCTGCAACCGACGAACAATGGCTTTGGCAATGGCTTTATACAGGACATTACAAAGGCTGATCGAGCGAAACTGGGTAAAATTAATCGGAGAAAGGATTTTAGGGAGAAGGACAAGCAGAGTGTGATTAAGATCCGCTTCCCACCGGTCGTCAGAAAACACTGCCTGTATGAACTCTGTAACTTTAGGACCGACCTGAGCCTATTGTTTTTGGAAAAACAAGACGTTGAAACCATCGACCCCCGGGGCTTTGGTTGAACTCATACCAAAAATCGCATTCTTGATCTCGATGGGATGGATGGGAGTCTCTAAAGCACGAAGCTGCTTAGCAGAAAGAGCAGGGAAAGCACCTGTTAAAAGGAGCGGGGACGGTGGCCCTTCCTCGCTCGTAAACAGAGTGGCGAAATAATCCCGAGCCAGGCAACGAAGAAGATAGGGATCGTCAATAAAACTCCCGTGAGAATCCATAAGTCTCTCAATACGCAATTTCTTAAGGCGGGAAATGGTGAGAGTATGGTAAAACTTCGTATTTCTGTCGCCTTTAGAAATCCATTCGCAGCGGGAAGATTGCTGCCAGAATATCTCTTCTTCACACAAAACCTAGACAAGCTCGCTACACAAATGCTCTTCCAGCTCATGGAGAGAGGCCATATTATTGTCGGTAAGGGATCGTTGGATTCCTTGCAGGCGCGCTAGCAAGCGCCGTTTGCAATGAAAAATATTCCCGAATTCCTCCCAATTCCATTTAGTGAGAGACTGAGAAAAACGGGCTAAAGATTGGCTCATCGTCTCACCTTCCGGCAGCCAGTTCTCAACAACCAGATCATTGAACCCGGGGTAAGTTAACCAGGCATTCTAAAAACGAAAAGAAGGGGACCCTACGGGACAGGAGTTGCGGGGATGGAATTGGATCCACATAGGGCAGTGGTCTGAGCAGAGGAAAGGGAAATGATAGTTAACAGTTTGTGGGAAGGTATGGAGCTAATCAGTAGACCCAAACGCTCGATCCAAGCGAGCTCGCACCAGTGCCCGACGCCACGTAAATTTGGACCCGACAAACCCAAGATCATGAAGGCTATGATTATTAACCCAAGATTGGAAGTGGGGGTTCACGATCCTGGTGGCTGTGGCCCCGCCCCACCGTAGTCTTTCAGTCCTTTAACTTTCCAATCACTTCATCATTTGATTTCGAAAAGTACATATAACTTTTCCAGAATAATCATTAATTAAAGTAACAAAATAATTGCATCTTCTTTGAGTTTGAATTAGAGTATACCCCATAAATTTGAATCAATATAATTAAGAATATTAGCAGAAGTGTATTTAGCATAATCAATTTTGGTCCTTTATTGCTTCGCAAGGACACAAGACATATATAATTTCCTCTTCCTAGGTACAACTTCATCTAACAATCTTTTCTTACTTAATATTTTAAGTCCTTTCTCACTCATGTATGTGCCACAACTTTCTAATAACATCATTCTGTCGAAGATTGAGAGACAACCACCAATCTCTTTATTTTTATTTTTTGTATTAAGACATAAATTTAGTGTGATAATCTTCCTTTCATCTAAATGCCCTCTAACACTTTAAGCTATATTGATCATGATAAAAAAAGCTTATACCCTTGACCATTAAAAGTATCTGTATAATTCAATTTTTTAAAAGCTTAGGAACATATTAGGCATTCAATATTCTAATAACTCCATTATGCATGTGGGTTATACCAAGTTGCTATATTTGATATCCCAATTTGACAATACTTTTTTTAAAAGAATAGAACTAATTCTTACTGGAATTCATACGATAAGATGTGATATTATCTATCACCCACTTATTTATAGAATTAGAATTACTAATAGTTAAAATGTTACTACCTTTTCTATGCTCTTCACCAAAATTCTCATGTACAATAACAACACTTATTTTTTCATTTATTTCCTTTCTTAATTTCCCTTTTTTTGTTGTAGACAATCATTTTTAAAGTTGCCTTTTATTAATAATGTTAGAGACCTTTTTCTTTAATTTACTGGTCTGCATAGCATCATTTAACTCACTAATAGGAATAGTCTCTCTACTATACATCATAGTATCAACAAAGTTTTTATATGAATTAAGCATGAACATAAAAGGATTATTACTTGATTTTCACCTTCAATTTTAACTCCAACATCTTGTAAATTTAAGGTGATTAAATTAAACATATTAAAATATGATATTTCATTAATGTGCTTTCCATCATCTTTAAGGTATGCAAATGTTTATATATATATATATACTATTTGTTAAGGATTTGTTCCTATACTTACTTTCAAGTGAATAAGAAGTGCCACCATCTTCACTCTTTATGGAGAAATCATCTGATCAATTGAAATTTTCAATTTTAAATTTTTGGAGAGACATTCTAATAATAGAACTATATTCACCAGGAACCTCTAGGCTTTGATGCCAATTATTACACAAATGAAAAATATAGTAAGAAAATAAATAAAGTAAAAATTTGATGTAATTTGGTCAATATGACATACAAGTAGACAGATATATTTCTTATCACCTCATTGTTATCCGTAACGCCCGAAGTTACATCTCATCACGACCTTGTTCTTGATGTTACTCTTTATTCTTATCCTCCCAGCCCAACATAGCTAATTGGGAAGCTGATCAGCAGCCTTTAGCATATGTTTATAAAGTCTCTAACTCTTTTCTCATTTTTGATATGGGATAATGCTACCACCTCTACGTGGGATCCCACTGTAGAGATATTTACAATTTGTGCTAATACATATGAGTTTTCTTTCCCAATTTTAAGAAAAGAGTTGAGGTCCATGGGCCTTTGCAGATGAAGATATTGAGTCATGCTTCTATTAGACGATTACTTCTATTTATGATTGATCTAAACATAAAATTTTTTAAGGTGATAGATTGATTCCATGGAATGAATAAGGCTATATTCTTTTTCTTAAAGCTTGTACGTTCCATATAGTGCAGGTTATGTCCGTCCATTAATCTACCTATGGTTAGGATATATATATCCTAAGGAGAATAAAAAAATATCAATTTTATATGATATATTTTAGAGAATTTAAATTAAACGATAACTTATATAATCATAAAAATGATTATTTTCATAAATACATAAGTAAAGTTTTGTATAAAATTCTAGATCAATTAAGTGAATAGTTTTCTAACAATTACTCATATATTTGTTTAAGGTAATTAGTTAATGAGATTAGTTACTTTCTTTATATAAAATATAATGTCTAATGATCTTTTTACTTTATTAATATCTACTCTTAGTACGGTAATAATTACGAATGATTTAGGGATAACACTTAAACTTAATGTAAATCTCACAATTATAATTTTATCATAATTTTATTTGCAAAAATATTAATATTATAGACTTTTATTAAGTTAATTAATTGAACAAACACTCATAAGATTAAAAGTATCTTTAATTAAATATACAATCAATCAATTAGCCATAAGATATAAACCAACAAAGTAACCATATTTGATGATACAAAAGGATGATAAAAAACCCGCTAAAAACCCATTCCAGTACTTGCAACAATTCCAAATCAGATTTACGAAATAACAGACCCGAAAATAGGGGACCAAATCTTCTGTCTCATTTACTCAGGACCTATTATGTCCTATTCATCTACAACTATAGATTTTAGTGAGCCCCAACTAAATTAATAATTGTGGATGAATGAGACAGAATAAGTCCGAGTAAATGGGACAGAAGATTTGGAGCCCGAAAATAGCTACTTGGGAAGTTGATCAGTAGTTTTTACATAGGTTTATGAAGACTTTTATCTCTCTTGTTCTTTTTAATATAAGACTATGATAACTACCTTCTGTGAAATCTCATATTAGCAGTATATACTTCTATTCATAAAGAGTTCGTTCCCAATATTAAGGTTTACGTTTCAAAATAATGGAGATGCTATGAGTTAAGGTTCATGGGCCTCCATGGAGCCAACCCTTCCCCCAAAACCATTTGGTAGCACCTCCGATACGTTTGCAGCTACCATAAACACGGAAAAAGAGAGGTCTTTCTTAGTAAAGAAAGATCTACCGAAAGAAAAACAACCATCAAGCTTTATGGTTATTGAGATACATTTCAAATTAAGTTATTCACAAATTTATAATTAAAAATAACAAATAATATGAAGATTTAATGCAAATGGTTTCTAAAAGGCTTCACATAAAAAGAACAAAAATGGGACCTACCGCATGGTTCCATGCAATGGACTTAATAATGGATCAAGCCAAGTCGAGTTTGAGAATTTCTATTCAAATTTGGGCTTGCTCAAAAGTCTGACCGGGTTTGGGGTATAAAGCCTAAACCCTACTCAAGGTAAACTTTACCTACTTTTTTATTTTTAAATTAAAAATAGAAAATATTTTCTAAAATTTTCGAACTTTAAATTTAGTTGGATTCATTGATTTAAAGTCTGCAATTTTTTAAAGAAAAAAAGATCAAGCTCGGTCTCGATTGAAATTTAACCGGATTGAGTTAAGTTAATTAATTTTGAATCGAGTTAGATTGGGTAGAGCTAAGTCTAAACTTAACTGTCATCTTTATTATTTAAGTGTAAATGAAGAGCTATATATTTACATATACCAAAACAAAACAAAAAAAAGTATAAACTTCACAACCTTTATATGTTTGATCAATTGAACGGATAGATATTAAAAATATACAAGATCAAAATATACATATCCATATTACAATCCCTTCACACATACTCTTCTGCTTGCATCTTCTTGTCTAGAGAATAATTAAAGATATTGAGAAATTATTCGAGAGGATTTTATGGAATGGTGCTAAGGAAGCTACAGCTCATTACAAAGTCAACAGGGACATAATATGCAGACCTAAAGATGATGATGGATAGGGAATGGAGCCTCTAAAGATTACTAATAAAGTCTAATTATGTAAAATTAGACTACGGAGGATACTAACTAATAGAGACGATCACGTGTACTTTCCAATTAATTAAGGAGTTTATAGGAAATGGCTAACTACTCCAATACTAATTCTTGCTTGAATTGAGGGAATATTCCTCATTTTGGTTTGACAGTTAGTGCTCAGCTGTACCTCTAATAAATTAATGCCACCTTAATGGAATCTTTGATTCTCCAATTTCCTTTTTTTTTTCTATTCACTTAACTTGATTGTGCAGAGACTAGAAATTCATGGATTAAATGATTATATGTCAAAGGGGTAGTATACGAATCACGTTTCTTCTAGCGTATAAGCAAAAGATTTACGTTACGTGCAAGGATCAGAACAACTGTAAAAGTCTAAAAGCTATATAAATATAGGGGACATGATATAAATATTCTTTTGTCATTTATTTATTTTTAAATTTTGATTATTTAATTTTAAAAATATAATATTAAAAATACTTAAAATGATTTTTTAAAAATAAAATTAATACATCGAAACTCTTTTTTTAATAATTTAAATAATATTTTCTTATATTATCAGAAAATTACCTCAAGGCCCCGTCTTCTTTCAACCCATATATATATTTCCTTGACGTGTATGCTAATATAGCTTCACATGTATATTTGGTTTAGAAGTTTTATTTGCACTTTTTTAAGAGTTAATTACACTATTATCATATATAGTAAATTTAAAAAATTAAAAATCCATCGGAACCGATTACATTGACCCTTTTTTTTAATAATTAATATCAAAATATCAACTGATGCATTACTTGTTATAATCAATCAAGAATCATAATTAATTTTTCCATATAGATGCAATGGTACCATCCATGCTCCAAAGGGTGACTATATATACGTACGCATATGTGAACAAATGATACAGAACTACCTTAACAGAAAGACAATTTCCTGGTCTAATTAACACGACATGGTTAAGGTTCTGGAGCATTACCAAGTATATCCAGCACCTGGTGGTGTTGATGAAATGTCAATTCCTCTCACCTTTCTTGACCTTATGCGTCTCACAGCAGTATCAACCAAACTACTTCTATTCTTCGAACTTCCCATTTCTACGGACCTATTCACCAAATATGCCGTTCCAAGCATCAAAAACTCATTTCCTCTTGTTCTCAAGCATACGCTGGCACTTGCAGGAAACTTGATTTACCCTCCTAATTTTGAAATGCCACAAATACGTTACGTGAAAGGCGATTCCATGCCATTGGTGTTCGCTGAGTCTGAGGATGATTTTGATCACCTTACAGGCAATCATGCCCGGAATGCTTCTGTGTTCCATTCTTTTGTTCCCGAACTTCTACCAGTGAATATGGTCTCTGATGAACTGGTGCTCCCAGTTCTTGCTATTCAATTTACGTTCTTTCCGAACTCAGGCATTTGTATGGGATTAAATACCAACTCTGCTGTTTGTGATGGAACTGCCTTTTTCAGCTGTCTAAAGTTGTGGTTTTCAATCATTCAATCAGGAGAAACGACATTTTCATCATCAGGTAGTAACTTACTACCATTTTATGACAAGACTCCAATGAAAGATCCTAGATGGATTGAGCTTGAAGGGACATTTTGGAGCCAATCTAAACGAAAGAAGTACGAAGGGCTGCCAAAATCGTTGTCAGCTAATACTGTTATAGCCACATTTGTAATGCCTCGAAACAGTATCGAGGAACTCAAGAAACAAGTGACAGCGCAGTATCCAACTTTGTCTCACGTAACAGCTTTCACTGTTACGTGTGGCCACGTCTGGTCATGCATGGTCAAGGCCAATGTCTCATGTAAAGAGGAGATGGATAAGGAGGACGAAGAAGAACACTTTGCATTTTGGGCTGATTTAAGACGTCGTTTAAGCCCTCCTCTGCCTGAAAATTACTTTGGGAACTGTACGATGACTTGTATAGCTAATGCCAAAAGAAGCGAATTAGAGAAGGAAGATGGTTTTGTCTTTGCTGCCAAAAATATAGGCGAAACATTTGAAAAGAAGGTAAAAAATATTGGAAGATCCTGGGAAGATCCAAAGAGTTGGATGGATGATATGGAACTTATGCTCCGTCGAAAACCCAAACTCACGGTCGGAGTCGCTTCATCGCCCCGGTTTCATTTGAAGTTTGAACATGGTGGACTCGGCAGATTGAAAAAGATTGAACATATCTTCAATGACGGTGCAACATTTTTTTCTCTGGGTGCATCTTTGGAGAAAGAAGGCGACCTCGAAATTGGGCTGTCAGTCTTTGTTCTCAAAATGGAAGCTTTTGCTTTTTTTTACAACGAAGGCATCAAACTCAACGAATAATGTATGAATGCATGAAACTTCTGATGATTCTGGTCAATATAGGTAGACCAAGGATGCCTGGTCTCAACAATATGTAACGATTTGAATTCTGTAATAGCATTATTTGACTCGTCTTCTTGCTTTTATTTCTCAGCCTGCACCTGTTCTGCCAAGGACTTTCCACTCGTGTCTTGCATCAATTCCTGGTCTTAGACGCGTTCTTCTGGTTCGTCTGTTTCTGCTGTTTGGGTCTGCATCTACTTGTCCGTGTCAGGTTTGAACATCGTTGGTTTGTCAGTCTCCTGCTGTGGCTAGGCGGCCTCCTAGTTTGTTGCTACATTCGGTTGCAATCAGTCTGCTTCATCATCCACCCTGATACTTGCTGTTCCGGTGAACTGCAAAAGCATCTACTTGTCTTTTTAAAATAACGGTCCTTTAACCGGCTCGAATGATATTTGACTATGATGTTCTTATCCGTTGTATGCAAAAAAAAAATCATAAAAAGACTACTTGTTTTGACATTTGAAAGAGGTCACGTGTAACCTATCAAACATAAACTTGTATTAACGGAAAAAATTCCAAAAATACCTAATTTTCTATCCATTTCCAATGAACAAGTTGTTGAACTTTCAAGCAAAACCTCACGAAAGTTGTTTCTTGACGGCTAAGAAAAATTGAATATTCACAAGCATAATTAAGTAGACAATAAAAAACCTAAACAACTATTTATATTAATCTTATTGGATCTTATGCTTAATACATAAACGACCCACACTTATTATAACTCATTCTTTTACAGACTTCGATTTGTTGAATCAAATCTTTTATCGGACTTCTTTATTATATTTAACACGGATCAATTTTTATTTTTGTTAACCATAAGATTATTAAAAATTGTAATTAATAATTATTTAAATTAAAAAAATCAATAACACGTATTTGACTACATCAACGGGGACTCCCATGAAATAATAAGACCTAATCATTTCACTTTTACATTCAAGTTAAGGCTTAGAGTTTACTAACTTACATAATTCAATAAAAATAAATGAAAGAAACTATTTATATCTTTGCCTAAAATTCTGTCTTTAATTCAATTATATGAAATCACATTCACTTTGTTCTTTGTTTTTGTATGTACTCTAATTTTTAGAAAATAAACAAATTTAATAGTATATAGCTATAGTATATACGTACTAATTAGGTTATATCATATTAATGAATTTAAAGGCTATAATATTATAAAACTT
>JANITW010000002.1:7414004-7426694 GCA_027564335.1 Erythroxylum williamsii | reverse complement strand
GGGGGGGAGGTACTATCGGGAAGGTATAAAGTCTCGAAATGCCGTTGCACTAAACCGGGGAGGGAAGAGGGGGTAGTGTACTCGACACCGTCCCCATCAGATAGGGACATGATTCTCGTTTGACGACGTTTGGTGCGGGTGATAGCGTGATAGAAAGAGGTATTCCGGTCCCCATGGGTGAGCCACTGGCTGCGAGAGCGTTGGTGCCAGAAGAGCTCTTCTTGGCTGAGAACGTGGTCAAGTTCAGTCCGCAGATATTCCTCGAGGTCGTGGAGGGCGGGCGAGTCTGTGTCTTCCAAGGGTTGTTGGAGGCCTGCCAACCGAGCCATGAGCCGATTTTTGCGATGAAAAATGTTACCGAAAACGGTATTGTTTCAATGAAGGAGCGTGGCGGAAAGATGGTGGAAGGCACCGAGAAGGTCCGAAGTGTGGTGGGGCCAGTTCTCAACCACCAATTGATCGAATCCGGCATGGGTGAGCCAAGCCGATTGAAATCGGAATGGCTGACGTACCGAAGGGTGGCGAACCCCGAGTTTGAAAGGATATGAGAAGGGGCCGGTGATCCGATTTCAAAAAAGGAAGATGATTGACAAGGGTATCGGGAAAAGCGGAGAGCCAAAAGGTGGAGCAGAAGGCACGATCTAAACGAGCCCGAACCTGCCCCCTCCGCCACGTGAATTTGGGACCTAGATAGCTGAGGTCCTGGAGGTGACACGCATGCACACAGTCCCAAAAGTGAGGATTGACAACGGTGGAGAGACGAGAACCGCCTCGTTGATCCCCGCGTTCCAGTTTGGCATTGAAATCGCTTCCAAGAAGCCAGGGCCGGATAGTGTGGCTCGTCAGGGAAGGGAGATAGTGCCATAAGATCTTCCGGAAGGTATAAGTAGGGCTGACATAGATGACAGTGAACTCAAAAGAGGAATGATTCCATTGAATGCTAGCATGTACAAATTGCCGGTAAGCAAGCCGGATGTTGACGATAAGGTCATTGTGCCAGAGCAACCAGATGCCACCCGAATACCCTGCGACTTCCACCCGAAAGGAGTGGTCGAAGCTGAGGGATCGGATCACTGTCAACGCTCGAACACCGTTGATATGAGGTTCAACTAGTACAACAAGCCGAGGTTTGTAGATACTAAGATAATTCTTCAGGATAAGTTTGAAGGACCGACCTTCAGCTCCTTGACAATTTCAAATAAATATCAGCATAAACACTGTCAAAACTTTTTTCCACTGATGATGATGCATTCGGGATTCTAGGTAGTCGTGACTTTTCATTGATGACTATGACTTCGAGGCCAGCAAGATACGTGGTCGTGATGATGACGAGTCATTGAAGATTTGGTTACAAATTCCACGGCTTTCTCAGATACAATGGCGTCAACAAAGCCACTGAAGCCAACGCCTCGTCCTCACCAAGGTCTCCAACGTCAGTGTTGAAGAATCTATTTTCACGAAAGAACCAAAAGTTGTGACACCACAAGATGTAAGCCCCGTTCTGTTAAACGAGCACATAACTGTGACCTTCGGCCAATTACTTCTAGATTGGTAACCCATATAGCTCCACGCGGGTCTCGGCTTGAGTTACATCAAGAAGTTGCCCATTTCTGGACTCACATTTCTGTGAATCTTGGCCCGGAGACTTTCCTGGGTCAAAGATTAACCCATTAACTCCATCTTGTGGTGCCGCACAGCCCGCTTTTTTTTCTACATATAAGAACACGAAACTCTTTGTATGCAGTCGGTATGGAATCCATGCTCTTCTCGTTGCTCTTTCGTAGTCTGAATAAAAACTTATTTTTATGATCGTACAATTGGCGCATACGTGGCACGTTACATACAAAAACGCACATTCTCTCTCACAGACGCTTCCTTAGTGGTTAACTCATAATTACACATTAATAATATAATTGAAAAAAAACAAATTAAATTCTCACTCTCACCTTCTCTCATCGATTTCTCTGAATTCTACTCATTTTCACCGACTTAGGGTTAGGGTTAGGGCTAGGTTTTACTATCCAATTCCCAGATTTCCTATGGCTATGGTGTCTTTGTAAGGCTTCAGATTTCGTTCATATTCTATTGAGTTCTGCCAATGTATGCTCACTCTCAACATACGAACATTCCACATCCGATCACCGGCGACGATGAAGAAGGTGTCGCCGTCCCCGGCGACTCCATTGACCACCATCATCACCACCACCACCATCACCATCATATGAGCTACGAAGATGGTCCCGCCACCGGCAGTATCGTCTCCGTTGATGATGTGTCACCGGATTCCGCGTATGGTGGCGCAGTGTCGGACCTTGCGATTCAACGGAACGACGTCTCGAGCCAGCTTACTTTGACGTTTCGTGGCCAAGTTTATGTGTTCAACGACGTCACTCCTGATAAGGTGTTGTGTTTTTGGCCCGTCAATTCCTTGATTTAGGGTTTCGTGTAAAACTTCTGTAATTGAGAGCTCAGGATTATATAAACCTGGTGTAGTGTGAATATGAGGCTTGGGGTAGTGAAGATTAATGCAACTTGAGATTTGTTTCAGTTGCAATTGATTGTTGTAGCTTTTTCTCCCCGTATCGACCAAATAGGAGAATTTGGTCTCTTTTGAAATCTATCATCTTAGTCAAGTTGTGTGTTGATTTTCAGGTGCAGGCGGTTCTTCTATTACTGGGTGGCTGTGAACTAACATCGGGTTCCCATGGATTGGAATCAACGTCTCAAGGCCAGAGGGTATTCGCTTTTTGGGTTTCTAGGCAATTCAGTATGTATGAGTAGATACAGAATTTGTTAATGTTTAGTGCCCTGATGATTGTGCCTTTTTCCCAATCATTTTGTAGGCTACGATTGTGGACTATCCAGGGCGTTGTTCACAACCACAAAGAGCTGCCTCATTGAACAGATTCCGACAGAAGAGGAGAGAGAGATGCTTTGATAAAAAAGTTAGATATGGTGTCCGTCAAGAGGTTGCACTAAGGTCAGCTTTTGTCCTTAAAATTTTGTAGTCTGCATTTAGGTTCCATACTTGCAGTTGCTGCACAAATTGTAAATATTACTATTTCTGACAAGTATGCCATGAATATTTTTTGTGGTACTCAAAAAATCAATTTGACAAGACTCACAGATGGCTTTAAAGTATGAAACTGCTTGTATATATTAGCTATTATATTCGTATTTTGGACTATCTAATTGCATTAAATTTGTATAAGGTCACATTTACAAGTTTGAATAAAGCAAAACTTGCCAATGAATGCTTGTTCAAATGCCAATCCTAGTGTTAGGATCCAGCGATACCATAACTTTACTTCTGATTGAGGTTTTTATTTGCGTGCTTTCTGATTGTCTTGTTTGAATTTTAAATGAAGCAAATGGAAGATACTGGTCATGATGTATCAGAATAACAAAGTTCATTTGGTCCTATTGCAGCATATTCTCAATCTTTTGTTGATTTTCTTTTTTGAGCAGTGGATTGGTGGATTTACATTTTTCTTCCTCAAGTTGAATCCTTCTTAGGTGGCAGAAAGTCTTATTCGTACGGATAATTTACATGATCTATATTTTTTTTGGCCTGTGTTACGCTGAACTAATTCTTTGGTGCTTTTATTGAAACTGCAAATTGTTGTAACCCATAACATCTCTGGGCCACTTGTTATGTTTCGTTGAAAGCTGGTCCCAAGTGAGCTAACTACCTCTAGAAAGTAACAAATATTCCCATTCTTGTAAAAGATAGTTTAGAATAACCATCAGGGGTTTGCTTTACGATAAAGTTATGAGGGCTTGCCTATCATAAGTACCTCCCCATCAACTGGAGTTTAGATCTTAGTAAGTACATAAGAAATGCTGTGTCTTTTACTTATTCAGATGTACCAAGCCAAACTGTTTAGTAGGTGTATAGGTTGAGGAATTCTGTCTCTTATTATACCATTCTATGCTCTTCAAAAGTGCTTGATAAAATGGATTACTTGGGGGATACTGACAGACATGCATTAATAATATTTTCCTTTCCATATTTATGATTTGTGTCATCTCATATGTGTGACTTAACTCAGGATGCAGCGTAACAAGGGTCAGTTTACTTCTTCAAAGAAAGCTGAGGGAGCTGATGGATGGGCTGGCTCTCAGGATTCAGGGCAAGATGACAGCTCCCAGGAGACCTCGTGAGTTGCATACATATATTCAGAGCATGATATAGCCAATTATAGTCTCTTCCATAGAAACATGGCAGATTTAGCAAAGAAAATAGGGGGAAAAAAAAAAGATGTTTTGAAAGAAGAACATAATTTTAGTAATGCAAATTCCTTGTTTTCTATATTACCTTTTCTAATTCTTACTAAAATGGTTTCTCTTTCATTTGAAGGATTAATTGATTTCTTTTGGGATCAGTTACTTTATTTTTATCTTTATATTATTTGTCCTTATAAAAAATCCCATCTTTGTATTGATTTGTTGTTACTGTCACACCATTTGCTAGTTGTACACATTGTGGGATTAGTTCAAAATGCACCCCAATGATGCGACGTGGTCCTGCTGGTCCGAGATCTCTTTGCAATGCTTGCGGGCTTTTCTGGGCAAATAGAGTAAGTACCTAGTTGACTATATTCTTAAGAACAGTTATCTCCTTTACATTCTTGGCTCAGAATTTTGTGCTTGGCTTTTTTCATTTTGTAGCTATTCTGTGGGTTGTTTTTCCTATTGGTAGTATCATGTAGTCATACCACCTACTTAGTCATTTCTGCACTACATCAACAAGAATTTCCTGTTGGTTGGAATTGTTAGTTATTTATCATTTATGTAGATACAACTATGATAAAAACAAGTAATGATTATTACATGAATGCTTGTCAAGGACTTCAGGTAAATCAACTAGGGAATTAGATAAGGTAGCCCAGGGAATTGTACGAATTTATGGTAAAATTAAAGGAAACATCAGAAGATGGTAAGCGGTAAGAAATTTCTAGTTAACTGAAAATTCTTAGAGCTTCAATGATTGCAACATTATTGTGAGGTGTAGCAGAAGGTGGAATTACTAATGTAAGCTGTAGAACCTTGAATAAGTTAGGTCAAGGAAATTATCAAAAGTAGGGCAATGCAGTCATTCAAGCTTTATGTTGAATAAGTGGGAACGATTAGATGGTCAACTATGAGTGCTGAATCATGAACACAAAAACATGCAAAGTTGGTTTTATTCAAAGTTGAACCTACTTGGAAATTAAGATTCTCACAAATATTCTCTACGTTGCTCTGGATCAGTATGCGACCTACAACTCTAGCTTGTCTTTATATCAGAAGAGATATAATTGTCTGTTTCTACTCTTAAGTAGATTAGTGAAAGACCAGCTTAGGCAGCTGCTAGGTATGCAAGTTGATGCAAGCTAGTCCGTTTAAGCTGTGCTTATTGGATTCCTATATTGGTTTCTGCTTGACTTCCAAATGCTAATTCACTTTGGTTTTATGAGCATTTGTGGAGCTCGCTAGCAATAAAAAAAGACCTCACTTGTACATAATTTCAAACCGTAATTACTTTCAGGATCTCTATGTTGAGTGATGCAGTTGGAAGCTTTAGGGTTGGGAGGCCATGCCATTGAGAATAACCTCTCTGTTGGTCATTTGTTTTGTGTCCTCTTGAGTCTGGATCCTTTTAGTTCATGAGCCTCTTAGATGGGTTTGGAATTTTTTATATTTGGTCTGCTGTTTTAAGAAGTGCGCTAAACATCCATTTTGGTGATTTTGATTTAGATTGGGTTGGAATCTCGCTTCAAAATTTTTATTTTGGCCTTTTATTCCTGTATGGCATCATGTAATGTCAGGTTTTAATCGCTTCTTCGTGTTGTCAAGGGTATTATATATGTTTTACTAACTATTTATTCATGCATTCTTGATGAATATAGGTCTTCTGCAGGAAAAAAAAAAACTAGTCATGCATGCATTCTTGATGAATACAGGTCCTTCTGCAGAAAAAGTTTTTACTTATGTGTTGGTCTACTAAATAAACTGGGTTCATATAATATCTTGTGTTACCAATGGATCCATTGGTTGTGTGCCTCTGTGCTTGGTGAGCATCATATTAACTGTAAAATTTAATTAGGTTTCACAATTCACCAATAAGACCTTGTTCAAACAAAAATCTGCAGGGAACTTTGAGAGAACTACCCAAGAAAAGTCAGGATCATTCTTTGACTCCACTTGAGCAGGTATATTGCTCAGTTGCCCTTGTTTTTCTCGGTATGCCTACTATAATATACTATTATATCCATTTTCTTTTCAATCTTAATTAGGTTGAAGTTGAAGCAAATGACTCGGACTCTGGAACTGCCATCCATACACATGATACTCTTGTTACTTTTGAAAATGGTGGTGATTCAACTTTAATAGCAGAGCACTAAGTTTTCCGGCTTTTGGTGGAATGTTTCAGTCAGTTGGCATTAGTACAAAGTTGAAGGCTTTCTAGCAATTTCTTTCAGCTTGTTGTCTAGAATGTACAGTTATTTATAGTTCCATAATCAATACAGAGGTTCTCATCCGGCCATTGGTACTTGCCATGACATTTAGACGAGTGCACCCTCAATGTAGAATATAGAGGTGCAAATGATCTATCATTGATAATTTCATTATACAAAATGTTTTATTGTGCTAACTTGGTGTGATGGGTAATGCTTTAGAGATTGTATTATTGCTATTTGAAAAGAGAGACAACTGGACCAAGCTCCCCTCCTGGTGAGGCCTGAGTGTTACTTCACAATTTTAAAAAAAACATCGTGCTCTTCTCTTCCCTTGTTCAGCTATATTCCCCCCCTTACATATTCTCTCGACAGATACTCATACAACTTGCCTACATGACAACAGATTTTTCTTGACTTGCTTTTACAAACATTGACAAATTTCCCTTTTCTTAACTTGCTGATACGAACATAAGTTTTAATAAGCTTAGGTTGTGTGCGTAGAATAAGCTGATCAATAGGGGAGGTACCAAAACTTCCCTCTATCTCAAAAAGCATTTTGTCTTCAAGGTGGGTAGAAGGAAACTGTGTTTTAATTAATTTTGCATCAGCCCAAGTGGCCTCTATTGGTTTAGATTTTCAATAGGCAAGCTATTGTGGAGTATTTCTTCCTTTCGACTTGGTGACACATGAAACAAGGATTGCCTTAGGTTTAACCAAATTCGAGGTGTCTATCTTTAACCCTTGAGGAAGATTGTGCTTAATAGGATGATCACCTACTGTCCTTTTTAGCTGAGCTGGGAAGAGTAGAAAACTGGATATATTTTGGATGTAGGTGGGAGTTATAGTTTACAAGCAACTTGTCTCATCTTACCAATGATTTGAAAAAGGCCATAATATCTTGCAGAAAGCTTGGGATAGATGCGCTTTGCAATGGTAATCTATCTATGTGGTCTTAGTTACAAGTCTCCCTCTTGAAACTTCACCTCTCCCATACGAACATCTGCAAATTTCTTCATCATAGATTGTACACAAAGTAGGTTGTGTTTGAGTTGGCATAAAGCTTCATCTTTATCTATCAAAGCTAACGCCATTGATTCCATTAGAGTTTTTCCTTGAAAGAAGTGCAATAAGGTTATTGGAAGGCGACCATAGACGACTTCGAAAGAAGTCCTCCCAATTACTACATGATAGTTAATATTATACCAATATTCATCTCAAGACAACCATTGAGATCAATTTTTAGGTTACTTAGAAGCAAAGAAATGAAGGTAGGTTTTTAAACACCTATTAACCACTTTCGTTTGGCAATCTATTTGGAGACGGTAGGAAGAACTTATCTACTTTCATTTGGCAGTCTGTTTGGGGATGGTAGGAATAACTTATCTACTTTCGTTTGACAGTTTGTTTGGGGATGGTAGGAAGAACTCATCTTCAATACTATCCCTTGTAACTTAACAACTCTTTCAAAAAATTACTAGAGAAAAGTAGATCTCTGTCACTCTAGGAACACCATGCAACTTCACCACATCTCTTATAAAAACTTAATCACTGTTTTAGTCATAAAAAGGTGTTTGAGAAGTATGCTTAACCACTGTTTTAGTCGTAAAAAGGTGTTTGAGAAGTAAGAAGCGAGCATACTTTGATCCACAACCGCCATTATGACTTCGTACTCTTCGAAAGCTTCGTAATGAAATCCATTGAGATTTCATCTCATATCAGCTTGAAAATGGGTAAAGGTTGCAAGAGACCAGTTGGAGACATGGCCTTGTATTTATTCTTTTGGCATATGGCACATTCCCGAACAAATATTTGTATTGACAACTTAATTCCTAGCCAAAACAATCAACTAGCCTACCTCTTATAGGTCTTTAGGATAGTAGAATGTCCCCTTAATGTTTTGGAATGACACTCTTGCAATAATCGGGGAATTATGTAGAAGTAGACGAAAGAACTAACTTGTTCTTATAGAATAACAAGCCTTTCCTTAGATGATAATCAGGCTTTGAGCTAGGATTCTGTAGTATAGCTGAAATGAGGGAGTTCAGCTTTTCATCCCCCTTAACTTCCTGTTGAACCACATCCATATCAAGCCAAAATGAATATGAAATTGCCGTGAATAACAACTTATCATCTTCCACTCTAAAGAGGGCATCTGCAACTCCATTTTGTTTTCCCTGTTTTTAGATAACTTCAAAGTCTAAACCCAACAACTTAGCTTACCAACAATGTAGCTTACCAACAATGTTGATCTATTGACAGAATTCGTTGGTCTAACAAATGTTTCAAGTTCTTATGGTTTGTAAAAACTTTGAAATGCCTCCCGATTAAAAAAATGCCTCCAAAGTTGAATTGCCATCACTTCTTTCTCATAAACCGGCAAATGTTTTGCTGAAATAAGCCAATAGACAACCCTCTTGCATTAGGACAAAACCCAAACTTCTCCCTAAAGCGTCACATTCGATGGAAAATTCCTTAGAAAATTCTGGCAAAGCTAGAACAGGTGATGTAGTCATTCTTTTTTTCAATTCCTCAAAAGCCTCTTAGGACTCCATCCTCTAAATGAACCCATCTTTCTTGTTAAGTTTGGTTAGTGGTTTTGCAATTTTTCCATAATCTTGGACAAATTTTCTGTAGTACCCACATTTTTAGGAATAGGTCATTCTAAAATACTCTTGATCTTCAATGGATCCACAGCTACCCTTTTGCATGATAAGACATGGCCTAAACACTCCACAGATTGTTGTCTAAAAATACATTTCCCTTTATTAGCATACAACTGATTGTCCAATAGAAGTTGTAACACCTAAGCCAAATGCCACATATGTTGATTCCTGAAAGAATGTAGAGAAACAGAAATTGATATATGAATGTACTGTTTTTCTTGTATTTCGATGAGTAGCTTTACACTATATTTATACAAGTTTTGTGATATCTAAGTTGTTGAGATAATATTAGATAAGATACAATAAATTCAAATGAGATATAAAAGATAAAATGAAATATAAGATAATACAAATCATAATAATGCTGGTGAGATTATAGAAGATCGGCACATGTTTATCATCCCCCCTCAAGTGCACGGTTAGTTATCAAAATGAGCTTGTCATGAAGATTGTGAAAGGCAGAGGAAGATAAAGCCTCGGTCATAATATCTGTAATTTGATCACAGGAAGATAAATGTTGAATAGTAAGCGTTTTGTTGGTAATCAAATCTCTGACAAAGTGAATATCAGTCTTGATATGTTTTGTATGAGTGTGAGTGATGGGATTGGTAACAAGAAATGTTGCCCCCAGATTATCACACCAAAGAGTAGGTGTGATGTGAGAGAAATCAATTTTACCAAGAAGAGTCGTAATCTAATAGATTGCAGTAGCAGTATTAGCTGTACTTTGATATTCTTCTTCAGTGCTAGATCTGACAGTAGTAGGTTGTTTCTTTGCACTCCAAGAGATGAGGTTTGGACCAAAAAAATACAGTAACCAGAGGCGGATCGATGGTCATCAAGACACCTAGTCCAATCTGCATCACAATAGACTTGAATGGAGAGAGAGGTTTGTCGGGTTAAATGGATACCAGAAGTTGATGTTGAGTGAAGATAACGAAGAATCCTTTTAACAACGGTCCAGTGAATGTCGGTAGGACATTGAAGAAATTGAGAGACTTTATTGACTGCAAATTGAATATTAGGATGAGTAAGACAAAGATATTGGAGAGCACCAATAGTGCTTCGATATTCAGAAGGATCAAGAAGAGAAGTACCATGATTTTTAGAGAGAGGAAGAGTTGGGGTGATAGGTGTGATGACAGGTTTAGATTGGGCAAGGCCTGTGCAGAAAAGAAGATCTTTAGTGTACTTAGTTTAGTTAAGAAGGAGTCCAGTGGGTATTGTAGTTGCTTCTATCCCAAGAAAGTAATGAAGAAGACCAAGATCTTTGATAGAGAATGTAGTGTTAAGGTCTTGAATGAGATTTGTGATGAAAGAGGACAAAGAGCCAGTAATGAGGATATCATCAACATATACAAGAAGATAAATGGTATGGGAAGTAATAGAATGAACAAATAGGGACGTGTCAGATTTGTTAGGGGTGAAATTGAGATCAAGTAGCTTTTGAGTTAGTCGATGAAACTAGGCCCTTGAAGCTTGTTTGAGACCATAGACAGCTTTCTAAAGATGATAGACATAATATGGTTTGTGAGGGTCAATGAAGCCAGGTGGTTGAGACATGAAAACTGGTTCATCAAGAGTGTCATTTAGAAAGGCATTGTTGACATCGAATTGGTGAACCAGCCAATTTTTAGATAGAGCAATGGTAAGGATGAGGCTAATAGTGGTGGGTTTGACGACAGGGCTAAAGGTATCAGTGTAGTCAATGCTAGGAGCTTGATGATAGCCTTTGGCAACTAACTGAACTTTGTAGTAATCTAGGGACCCATCAAAATTTCTTTTAGTGCGGAAAACCCATTTACATACAACAATATTGGCATTAGGTGGTGGAGAGATAAGAGTCCAGGTGTGATTACGATAGAGAGTTGTGAACTCATCAAGCATGGCTTGACGCCAATGTAAAAATTTGTTAGCTTGGGTGAAGAAGGATCAGGAGTATAAGAAGTCTGTGTGTTTATGGAATAGGTGATATAATCATAAATTATTCAGGAACACAGGTGTTATCACGTGTATGAGTGATCATATAGTGCCGAGTATTGGTGAAAAAAATGGTTTTGATGTTGTTGGGTTGGGTCTAAACACTGGCGGGGTTAAGAAGGAGAAGTGGCATGTGACTAAAGCCCATCTACGTTAAAATTGGAAAGTCCATACGGGTTGAGTCCATATCCATGCGGGTTGAGGGTGTTCAGATTTGAAGAGCCGATTTGGAGATTAGGGTTGAAACCCATGCACTCCCAACCATGACGCCCGCGAGTGCCACCGCGTTTATTGGAGAAGGAGGATCTGTGACCTGCGTAGGAGGCAAAAAACGCTGAGTCAGAGGAAAGAGAAGAGTGAAAAGATAGTAACCTTTATTCGTGAATGAGGAGTTTCGCTCGAAGCTCGCTGAAGAAGACTGGAGATTCTCGGTGTTTGATGGCGATGATAAAAGACTCATATTCTGACAGTAGTCCATTCAAGGTGAGAAGCACTAGGTCTTCATCAGATGTTTTGTCACTAATGGCAGCAAGTTTGTCGGCGATCGCAAAGACGGAGGCAAAAAATTCAGTTTTAGAGTTTAGTTCTTTCTTCAGTGTGTGGAGTTGACACCGAAGTAGAGATCGTTTTGAGTTTGATTGTTGCATGAAGTGATTTTCTAGAGCAATCAAAAGATCCCATACAGTGGTATAACCGATTGCAAGTTTTACAATGGAGCTAGTCAGAGAAGCTATAAGAAAGCAGTATACTAATCTATCAAAATTTTGCCATTTGGGAAAGTTTGAAGAGTCTTCATCCGATGGTGTTATGGAGCCACCAATGTATCCAACAAGATCAGAAGTGATGAGCACGACATGAACTTGATTTCGCCAGATGAGGTAATTTGTTGAATTCAATTGTATAGTGAGGAAATTTTTGATCTGATTGAATCGTAAAGTAGGAGAATTGAGGTCTACCATTTGAGATGTATTTTGGGTTTTGCAAATTTGTGTTAGGTATATAGCAGAGACAGTGTTGTTGGTTATGGTAAGTTTATAGGCTGAATGTGTTGTTGTATGTTTTTGGTTGTGGTAAGTTGATAAGTTGAATAGGTGTTTAATGAAAATTCTGACTAAATGCAAGTTCTGTGGGTTGGAGAGATGATTATTATATCAGCTCTGATACAATGAAAGAATGTAGAGAAACAGAAATTGATATATGAATGTACTATTTTTCTTATATTTCGATGAGTAGCTTTCATAATAATGCTGGTGAAATTGTAGAAGATCTGCATATGTTTATCAATTCCAATCCAAACTGTAAATTAAAATGTCATCAAAGAAAATTAAAACGAACTTTCGTAACAAATATTTGAAAAAAGTGTTCATAGTGGATTGAAAGGTAGTGGGTGCATTCATAGTCCGAAGGGCATAACTAGGTACTTATAATGCCCTTCATGAGTCCGAAACAATATTATGAATACCGTACCGGGCTCGGTTGTAACATCCCGTTATCAATGGGATGTGTACAGTTCATTGCATACGTATTTGGCATGTGCATTTATATAAATTATTGGATTGTACATATTTGGTAATTAGTGAATTGGTATTTGTACGTACATGCAT
>JANITW010000002.1:7366305-7401428 GCA_027564335.1 Erythroxylum williamsii | reverse complement strand
ATCTTGTTATAAAAATATTTCAATATATGAAAAGTAGGCGAGGATTATTGTAATTTTAACTATTTTATATTCTTAATAAAACTTTAGTTTTCATTTATTTTTGATATGAAAATTTTGTTAAATCCATATTTTATTTAAGTCCTTCTGTCTTAAATTTTTGAGTCCGTTGTTGTGTATAACATAAACGTACATGTCCACTTTTGGTTCTAACCATCCTCGCACAAACACTTTTTCCTTATCTAGTGTTTTCCTCAGGCCCAACTAAGTATGGAATGGAAATGCTTTAAACGTTCTCTCTGGCCTTTCTCTCTCTTGACTCGTGTCCTTCGGCTGCTCGTTCTTCCTCGTTTCGTACGGACAAGAACAGTAGGTACCAGGTACTTGTTTCGACATTTTTGGCCGACAAAGTCGCTGCAACTCTGGACTCCCAAATAGTTTCACTTCACTTTCAAATTCAACGAAAAATCGTTTGTCGTAACCAAACCACGATTTTGTTTAGAAAGATTCAGTGTATATGTGTTGGTAATTATTAATCTAATTCATGGTGGGGTTCGTGTATACTCTGTTTATGGAAGTAAACAGTTTTGACTTTATCTGCAGTTTGCTCTATGGATAAGTACAATTATCCAGAATGCAAAAAGTCCCCAAATTGTCACACTCCATCCACTCTCAGTCTCTGAGCTCCACCAACCTGGCCCACTTTGCCCTAAAATATTATCTCTACAAAATTAGGTATTAATAGTATCAAATAGTCATCACCACACACCTGAACTCATCACCAACAGCCGTCAGATCATCGTCCTCCCCAGGTGGGCTCCACATAATACATCATTCCATTATTATTGTCTCGCCAATCACTGACGCCGTGTCCCACGCATTCCATGTGAACCATCACCGCCCACCCAGCATCAGAGCCGTTGCTGAAATCAGACGGTCCACAGCTAACTCTTATCTCTCGACCAGTGCACCCTCTCAACACTTTAATTCTTTTAATGGAAATTGTCGACACGCTCCTTCTAATCCGGAATATAATATAAGAAAAAGAAAAGAAAAATTAAAAGAA
The DNA here is from genome assembly GCA_027564335.1 of Erythroxylum williamsii. Classification (NCBI taxonomy): domain Eukaryota; kingdom Viridiplantae; phylum Streptophyta; class Magnoliopsida; order Malpighiales; family Erythroxylaceae; genus Erythroxylum; species Erythroxylum williamsii. The sequence goes on along the minus strand of JANITW010000002.1, from coordinate 7,400,365 downwards.
ATTTCCAAATTGAGACTCTCCAAGGGAGCACAAGCGAAGACCCCCTGCAAGTCTTAGCTATTTAGGGTACTTCGTTTCTCCCTTCAGTGTTTCTTTCCTTTTCCGAAGCTTCTTGAGCTCTTACAAAATTTATCCAAACCCAAATCGATTCTTGTTTACGTTCATTTGAAGTGAAGAGGTTAATTAATTAATTTGAAGGAAGCGTAAGCGTAAGCGTTAAAGGAAAATTTAAAAAAGAGAGCAGATTATTAGGTGGCGACTCCAATGAAACAGGTAGCTCTGGAGAGCTGATTTAGCTGCGTGTGACGGTCGGTGACGGTGAGTTTAGAGTTGTTCCGGGAATGGCAGCTGCGAATCCACAGCCTCTCCAGGCGCGTCCTTACGAGGACCACGCGCGTGGGCACATACAGATCGTTGACGACGACGACTGCTGCGGCGAGTACGACGACGGCGATGATTTGGAAGAGGCGCAAGTGAATACCGCCGCCGTGAACGTGGCGGAGCATCATTTAAGAAGTGGAGGTGGTTTGGTTATGGCGTCGAGGACGAGTGAGCTCACCCTGTCTTTTGAAGGAGAGGTTTACGTTTTTCCTGCTGTTACACCTGAAAAGGTCTGTTTTTCCTTTTATCTTTGATTAATTGCTGAGGTTTTCATTTCTTGCCTTGTCAATTCTTTTTTGGTTTGCTTGTTTTATTTGTTATGTACTCTTTACGGGCTTTGACCATCTTTGCTTTATTCTATTTTCTCTTTTTTCCTTTTGGTGTCCTGACTCTTTATTTTGTTGCGCTCTTGAGGAACTTGAAAATTATGGTTTAGTGTGAACTTTTCACTTACGATCTTAGTTTCTTAACAGTGGACCGAGTCTCCTTATACGGAAATATGGAAATGGAGTATAATTTCATGTAAATGTAACCTTTATAAACTTCGGTGTCTTTGTTTGACACTTTATGTGAAGCAATAAAAGGAACTTTTGTAATCAATTTCTTCAAGAGTTCAGCTGCTCTTAAGCTTGAAACATCTAGTTATAGTTATGGAAGTAGAAAGTGCCTTACGTTTTTACTGACAATGCAGGTGCAAGCGGTGCTTTTGCTTTTGGAAGGACGGGACATCCCCACTGGCGTACCGACTATTCAAATGCAATATGAACAAAATAACGGGGTGATTCATTAGTTGAGTTATTAATGTCAATTAGATTTCTTGTGATCTAGTTACATTATATGTATAATCTGCTATATTTTGCAGGGTGCAAGTGACAATCCAAAGCGTTCAAATCTATCCCGAAGAATAGCCTCTCTTGTTAGGTTCCGTGAGAAACGGAAGGAGAGATGCTTTGACAAGAAGATAAGATATACTGTACGAAAAGAGGTTGCACAGAGGTAGAATGCAATCTCAATCTCAATTATTATTTTCAAGTGGCCATTTCATTATCTTCTAGTACCTTTTGGAAAATTAGTAAGTTGGCAGCTTGATCACATGCCTTGATTGCTATTTTAGGCATTGAAGATAAGCTAATTCCATTATGTGTTTGAATTGTCAAGATTTAATATTGGATTTAGTCTTTTGGGTGGTTGAGAGAGACTAAAATGCTAATATCTTTTAAAGAGTGATAAATGACAACATATTCGATGTCAGTGTTTCTCTTTTGACTATTTCTGCTGGCATCAATTTTTTGTTTGATTCAGCCCAGCCGCTAGGACATGAATTTTTTTAACTTGACCTTTTCTTTTCTTGTTTTCTCTGAGACTATGATTGAACTTGCAATTGTCAAATGCATGTTCTTTAAAGTTGACAATAATCCCTTCTTTGTTTGTTTCACCTTAGGATGCACCGGAGGAATGGGCAATTTGCATCTTTAAAAGAAAGTTCAGGTGGTTCAAATTGGGATTCTGCTCAGAGTTGCCTTCAGGATGGTACTTCACATCTGGAAACTGTGTGAGTTGCTAGCCTAGTCTGGTTTACCATTTTTTTGGCACGTAGGGGTTTTGGTCATGATATCTTCTGCTGCCACTGCCGTTTCCTGTTTGGCAGTATAATTTTGGTGACATCTGTTGTATTATATTGTTCTTAGATTCTTCTGTCTCCGCAATGTTTTCCAGTATTTGCAGATGTCATCATTGTGGTGTTAGTGAAAGTAATACACCTGCAATGCGTCGTGGGCCAGCTGGACCAAGAACTTTGTGTAATGCATGTGGTCTTATGTGGGCAAATAAGGTTTGTTTCTTTAGGCTTAAAAATAGTTTTACCCATTACATGCAATGATGTTTTGTATCAACATGACGCTGTGATAAGTCAAAACTTTGATCATTGATCTGAAGGCTTTACATACTTCAGTATGTCTTTGACATGGCCCTGCTGGGAGAAGATATCTGAGTTGCTTTGGTTGTTTGCCATAGATCACAAAGTAATATGATACTGTTAAGCATCGAGAGTATGTACCGAAGGGTTGGATATCTTAAAAACCTTGGGCATTTACGGTCTCTCTAAAGAAAGCTACAAGTTTTACTTGGATCTTGTCCATTTTAACTTATTTATCTATGCAAGTAAGTTCTTAGTGCTCATTCAAGATACTAAAGATAAGTTATTTTGTTTGTTTAGTACATGCTAATATTTGATTTCGTTTCATTTTTATATAAAACTTATATGCTATGGGGTATTTGTGTGTTTTTTAATGCTCCTGCTCTTTCAAAGAAATAAACTGCAATTCATTAGCTGTTCGCAGGGTAAACCATTAACAATGAATAGCGGTTACACAATTATCTTCTGTACTTTCCTTGCACGATAAGTACAACCATATAGGACGCAAGACAAATGGACATGAATAGATGATATCCACTGTCAAAAAACCATGTGGTTTTTTCAAAACAGAACCAAATCTTAGATTAAATACACGGTTCTTTAGTGATTTGTTATATTTTCTCTTCTGGTTGGAATCAGTTACTTGTACATAGTTAGAACTTCTAAATTCTTTCATATAACAATTTTCCCTGTCAGGTCTTCTGATTGAGCTTATATTTGGTTTTATTGTTACTAACTTCTGTAGTTCTATGTTTCTACTATGTTGATTTACCGTTGTTGAATGTGTAGGGAACTCTAAGGAATCTCAATAAAGGAGGAAAAAGCCTTCCTGTTGATCAAATTGAACCTGTATGTGTTATAAGTAGTGTCTGCAACTTTCCTTTATGGACTGTTTTTTCATTCAATTCTTAATCTACTTTTGTTGAATCATGATTTGCTACTCAAAATTGTAGTGCAATATTGTGTGAGTCGTACCTTGGAAGAAGTTTTTATTTTCACCCTTATGTTTAACTTCCCTAAAAAATTCCATAAGAATGGTTTGGATGAATAAATTTTATCTTATTTCTCCTATTACTAATTGTCAAAACATAACCAAAAGTGGATACATATCAAATCATTTTCAACCAAAATTAGGTGCTTCTGATTAATGAATTTTGTTGAATGTGGAATTCACTCTTGATTTTTACCTTTTCTTTCATTTAGATCTTATTTGTTTTTTTGATTATGTTCGTATTCTCTGTTTCTTGTAAAACTAAACAAGCAGCTTTTCTTCACTGGATGCCTTTTGGTCCCGTTTAGTCCGCATTGTCTTGCAATATTTCTACATCTGCTTCTTCCTGTCATTCTTCTGTTTTCTGAGGTTTGGTTTAGTTTTTCACTAAAAAGGGCTGAAAGAGTACACAAGTAATAAATCTGAGAATACCAAGACACGAGCAATATAACCTTTCATGGTTTTAGCAATAGTGACAATTTTGTACTTGATGTTAATTATTTAGTCATCATCCAAGGCATTGATAATAATTATATAAAAGTGAACATATTAGCTTGATATTAAAAATCAAGTTTTTGAGATTGAAAAAAGGAAATTAGAACTTTTTATAGTTATTGAAATTCCAGTTATCTGACTAATGGGTCTTGGAGTAATGAATTAATCCTGATGATGTTATCACTATTTATGATATGGGACTATGTTATCTATGTCTTGGGTTTTACGAACTTAATTTTGATGGACTATGTTACCAGGCTACTATGTTTTAATTTTTTACTGAATCTTTTGGAGCTCATAGTTATCTTATCCCTCTTGTAGATACAGTATTGGGTTTCCTGGGGTTGGTGCTTTGGTTGATCTCACTAGTTTATTCCTATATGAGACCTGCAGGGAACACCCATAGATGTTAAACCTTCAGTCATGGGAGGAGAATTTTCTGGCCGCCAGGATGAGCACGTACAACACTTTCCTGCCCACTGAAATTTTCTTGCTTCTTAAATCAGATGTTCTTTTTTCTTCTCTAAATTAATTTGTGGGATTTGCAGGGAACTTCTGAAGATCCTTCCAAGGTTATTAGTGAAGGTTCGAAGAAACCTTCCAACCCAGATGAAGAAGTATGCTTCGCATCCTAGACTTGACGTACATGAGTTTTGAACTCAATTTGAATTCTGGTTAAAATGTGTTCATGCCATATAACCAGAAGTTCATCTTGATTGATTTTGGACTAATGCTGTGTCATTATAGCCCTTTATGGTTTCAGCTTAGACAGAATGTTGGAGCGGTTTTCTTTTTTTTCCCCGTCCATTTGAATGTTTCCTTTGCTCATTTTATCTTGAATTTTCTTTTCTGATGTGTTTGTCGGTAAGGTGGGGCTTTTTATTCTGTTTTAAAAAATGTTAATTATTGTTAGTTGCAATTAGCAACTTGATTCATCATCTTGTATTAGGTTTTGCAAGAAGCTGCTGAAGATCGGACAAACACTTTGCCAATGGGAGTTGTCCGTTCTGCAGGAGACGTTGATGACCAGGTAAGATAGATGTCTAACAAACAAGTTCCGTGCATTATCCTTGTTTGTGAAAAAGGTAAAAACTTGTACCTTCTAACATAGAGTTAGTAACAAGGCATAGGTTTACCCAAGTATTATGAGAAAAAACACTATTATTATGAAAATCTGAAAAACCAAGCTTTAGCTTCTCCAATTATATTGGTTTTTGGCTATCAGCTCTATCTCATGGTTGTTGTATCATCATAATTACAGACATTCGAGAGTTGTTTGTAAATGATACCTCAAAAGATAACCATTTATGGTTTGGTTCAACATATTTTGTCACCCGTGTCTGAGCTACCTGTAAATTATATGCATGAGACTGAATCATCTCATGGACATTGTGATGGTATTTACAGGAGCCACTGGTTGAGCTTACTAATCCTTCAGACACAGAGCTGGATATTCAAGCTAATTTTGATTAGAAGGTGACAGAATCAGCTTCCCTGACTTAACTGGGAGATTGAGGAATTTAAGGACTAAACTAATCAGTGGACATGAGTGTTAATTATGCCCTTTTTGACTCCCTAGACAAGGGTGAAGTTGCTGATCCCTCGTAATGACTGTGTGTTAGCAAATTCTCAAGTTGTAATTGGCAACAGGCTTGACATTAGAATGAAGAGCGATCTGATAGCGGCAGACTAATGTACCAGTCAGCTGGTTCCAGATTATAGGGCGATGCTTCTTTTTGATATTTGGATCTTGTTTCTGTATGATTTGTTAAATATGTCTCTGTAATTTTAGAAAGTACATATGTGATTAATTCATTAGGTTGTCACTAGATTGTAGTGTACTCAGGTGTCAAACATTAACTTGATAAACCTGATAAAAATAAGTCTACTAAAGCTTTTCTTAAGTTTACATTTGTTTTGAAATGTAGGACTTAAAACATTTGACTTATTCTATTTTGAAATGTGTATAGTTTGATTGGTTACCAAAGTCTCATTAATAGATTTTGATTATTTTAGCTAATAGCTTCTGGGATGTGATTAGAACGAATTTCTATAACTTTACGTTTTCTTGTAATTATTGACATCAACTTTCCAGTTATCATCTCGATCGAAGGGTAACAAACAAACTAACAATGATAGTTGAATTTCTAATTGTCCAAAATACAAAATATTAGAATATCTATTTCCGAAAGTGATTAATTATATTATCTAATAATTTCATTATTTTCCCTAATGCTCTTGTCCCGGTAAGTCTCTACCTTCGGTATCATCCAACATAGCAAGCAAATAGTAAGGGGATGTCGAAGAAAATGCTGCTAGAATTGTCGAACGTTTACATATTGAAGGCAAAATGAATCCTCAGAAGCGGTCATTTACATGTATTTTTCTCTGGCGCACAGGACCACTAATTCTTGAGCCTTAAGAGGCTATTTCTACACTTATTCATATCTGAATCAATAGTTCGGTGCATGTACAAAATTGTTGGCCTCTGGTAGCTTGTATGGGATTTATAATCTACCCAGAAGCCATACTATCAGAGAACTGTACAAACAGCCGTGACTGTTTGAAGATGAAGGCCAAAAGATTAAGGTCTCACGGCACTGACTTAACATGGCACACTAAAGGATTCGTGTGAATTAATTGAAGAAGTGGTTCCGTGTTCAATTCACCAATAGCCAATCACGTTAGAGGATACTGTATTCGATCTGTACCGTCCCCTGGCCTGTTATAATTTGGAGACGATTTATTGACTCAAACTCCAATTCAAGTGGTGAAACAAATTGCCTTGCCCCAATATCCAGCTGTCCTGCATAATCCACCCAAAGCCTTTCCAAAACTCTGTTTTTCAGCTACTCATGAAAGTCCTCGTAAGGTGAAGATTCACTGGAAGAATCACTTCCAAATGGGCTGGTTTCCCTTGGAGATGATGGAAGTGAATCTCTTTGCTGCGAGGACGAACCTGCTCATCGAATGAAATGTTAAGTCTTATTGCCAATAACCACGTAAGCAGAGAGCCAAAATATTTGACGTGGGCAGCAAATGATGTGGACAGTGTCCAAGCAAATGCACGCACATAAAATGAGTTCTATAGACATTCCACACCTGTAAAAGACTTGATGCACGTTTTAGCGCATCATTCCCATTATATCTATGCCTTTTGTTGAAAAGTTTTATGCTCAGAAGTAAAAGTCGGCAGTCTGGGATTTTGTTCAGGGTTGCCTAAGGATGAACGTTACCAGTTTCCTTCTTCAATGATTTTCTTACTTTTCTTCTTTTTGGCTCAAACCTTTTTAGAACTCATTTTAGCGGGTCAGACTATGGGGGTTAACGAGGTCCAAACTACTAATTCAGTTTAATTATTTCCTTTCAGATAGGAACAGAAGGACTAAAAGACATACAAGAAAGCCAGACAAACCTTTCTGTCCTCTAGAGCGAAACTTTTTTGTGTGCCGCCTGATAAGTCTCTTGGCCTTTGTTATAGTTAGTTGCCTAGCAAATGGAGAGAACTCTGCATCACTTTCACTCCACTCACCTTGGAAATCATTGTCTGCTTCACCCCGCATTGTCCGCAGCACAAAGGCCTTGGCCTTTCGCCGCTGAGTGTTAAAGAGACCCCTTATGGAAGTCACAAATCCATCACCTGCTCCATCACTTGGACGCTTTAAAAAGTTTGGATACTGATCAGATTTCCCTGCATGACCTCCTTCATTGTCGCTAAGATTAAGCTCACTCTCTGGAACACCAGACCCAATGGGCTCCCTTTGACTATTAGCTTTGTCTTTAAATTTCTTGCCCTGCAAAATTAGAGTAGAATGCCATAGGAGAAGGTTCAAACAGCTTTGATCAGCTCGCAACTGTAGGGAAAGTCTTGTAATGATATACTTCTAATAGCTCCCTTTGAAGTTCCAAAATCATCTTAAAATCAAATTTAAAAGGATTTAAGCTGCCATTTAATATTGCTCAAGCAATGATAAATGTGCTGATATTTAATTACATGCTTAGGACATCAAGACAATATTTTGTTGATTTTGCATGATGTTGAAGGTGGTAGCAAAGTTGAAGTAAATGAAAACGACTTTCAAATTTTGAAAATGAGGAAAAGCAACTGGTATAAGTTGTGGTGTCAGCATTTAAGATTGAGTGAAAGAATTGGAATAAAAAGATTAGAAGAAAGATTGGGCCAAAGAAGATGATCCATGACATAGCACTTCACATTCTCTTTGTAGATCTGCCAATGACTAGACATGGGGTTGGTTCAAGTACCAGGGAAATAGTCAACTTCAACTTCTATCACATGTAACAGAATGAAATAAAAGCTTGCAGAAGTACCAAATAGTAAGATGGCTTGACTGAGATTCACTACCTGCATGCCTGTAACAGACTTGAGAGTTCCCCAGACAACGTGCTTCTTTACTCGCGAAAACAATCTCCTCCAAGTCCCAGTGAACTCAACTCGGTGAAATGTGTCCATCAGTAACTTTAGCTCGTGCAAATTGAACCTTGAGCTTTCGTAAGTTAGCTGGAGCTCGACCTACACAAGATTATGTTGTTTTAGGGTAAGAAATATTCAATTATTTGTAATGCAATGATAAAGTCATACTCTACCGACCTGACTAATCTTGATGTTCTGAAACTCCATCACCTTCCTAGGCCGCGCTCTTTTCTCATCATTTGACTTCCCAACCTTTTTCTCTTCATTTGAAGGCCTACCAGTCTTCACAAGCTTGGCATCTTTTGATTTACCTTTAGAGGAGTCATCTTGTTGCTCAACTGAACCTGCCGGATCACATTTCGTGGAAGATACACCAGTTGAGTGTGCCTCTAGGACAAGCTCAGCAGCAACAGATTCTGCAACAGTCTCCTCCCATGTTCTGTCAAATGAAGATGTCCTCCGAAGCTCTGAGCCTGAGGAGCCAAAGATTTTTGATGGGGTCTCTGTCTCTTTTGTTATTTGACTGCCGGATACAGGAGCTTCCTGGCTCAACAAGCCTTTCTTAAGACGCCGTGCTACAGCAGTGGTCTTCCAAGCTTGCTGCAACTCAAATGAGTAAAGCACTAGCCAAGGAATCTTGGGTACTAACATCTCGACCTTGCTATTTTTCTCTGTCTTTTTAATTTGAATTTCTTCACTAATTCAAAATGGTTAAAAATGGTTAATTTACCAACCTGTCTCCGTTGAGAATCCTGTTCTTCTTCTGGGAACAGGTACCCCCACATCATTCTGTACATTATCTCCGTCAAATATATCTTAAGTGGGTAAATCTCTACCTGCGGGACACAAAGGCTGTAATGAGCAAAGATAAAACAAAAATTGAAACTGATAAATATAAATATCTGTACTACATTTTCAAGGAAAAGTCTTCCTCTGGGAAATAGAAAAGAAAAAAAGATTTAGTTAACTTGAAGATGTTGATGACATAAATTAATTGTCACACTGGAATCTAGAAATAAACACAAGTAATTTGGAACCATCACTATCCAAGCCAATGAATAGAACTATTAAGTAAACTTTAAATTGTCACCTATCTGATACAAAAGTACACAATCAACTTGATATGATTCCTAGCTGTCCTTTCAACTGTTTCTTTTTCTAATACTTTTTTTCATGCCCATCTTTTTCTGTGCAAGTGTTTACTACAACTAAATTCCATACTTAGTCTAAAACTCGAAGCTTTCCATATAACCCCAGCTTCTTGCAGATTATTTCTACTGGCAGTGATGAAATGGGAAGAGAAGAGAGAGAGAGAGAGAATTACCTGGAAAAGTTCAATACGAGATATGCCATCTTTTGGGACTCCTTGCTTTGCATCTACACGTAGCATCACTTTTCTGTGGCCAACAGAACAATTTAACAGTTTTGTGTGGAAAGGATTACAATATTACACAAGCAACTAAAGTTGAAAAAGAGTTCAAAAGAACTGTCAAAATAATCTGGAATTATCAAAATATGCAATGCTGGCTCATGAGCAAGCAAAGCTCAATGACTACCAGTACTCGGTAGTATAAACTACGTAAAAATTTTAGTAATTTGAACACAAAGTTTAGTCATTGTATAAGGTTGCAAATTCCACTTGGAATAAATATAATAGGCTGATCAGTTGTTTGAGACCCTACTTTCTCGAAGTTTCTGCAAATCACTCATCTAAAAAAAGGATTAAATTAAAGTGCTAATAGAGATTGCTGTCAACTATTTTTCTATACACAGCCGTCAGTTTACTGTAGTAACTACAATCTTGATACAATCCGTGTGCCTTCACAAAAGAAGGATGACTGAAGCAAGATAATTTGTATTGCAGAACCAAAAACTTAATTTCAACTTAAAATGTAACCTTCAGCTTAAATCCACAGAAGTATGTTACTACTCTTATAACTTAAACATTTACCATAACTTCTCATGGCCAGCACACAAAGATAAAGAAAGACTCAGACTAAGAAGCAACCTGCTTTGGATAAAACAAGATGATCACTGACTAAGCAACTTCTCATGAAAATCACAACATATTACAAATGTTTGAATGGGAAGTAAACCAGTATGTAGCTTTAAATAAAGAAAAAAATTGGCCATAAATAGAGCAGGCATGAATTACAACACATTGAGTCTTAAAGATTTCTTTTGCTCTTTCTAAATCAGGAAAAACAATAGTTGTCAGGCAGCGTGACAGAAACAGAAAGAAAATGGATGAATATCATCAAATACTGACATGTACCTTGAGTATTTTCAGGAATTAATGTCTATTATTGTATTATGATCATTGAAACATATAGAAAGTTGTAAGTAATTTTGTGACACATGTATGAAGTGAAAACAAGAAGCAAATTTTTTATGAATTTATCTTCAACATTAAAATATGAAAATATGTACATACATACATATGTATACAGAGAGAATCTTTCTGGTCCAAACATTGACTTACCATGTAAATTTCGTTTCAAATGCAAACAAACTTATTTATATGCTTGTAATGCAAGTGAATGAACCAGTAAGCACAAAAGTCACTTACAGTTTCCTAAACAAACATGGTGTGAGGAAGAGGGGGGTGAAGGTCCTAGTGGGATTAGAAATATGCATATAGACTCTTTTCTCTCCCTCACGCATACACCAAAAAATGCACAACAGCCTGCAAACCTGTACCTTTTAGGTGTTTCATTGGTTACACTAGTCTCAGAAATGGAGGGGTGCAAATTAAGCAAAACTACTTATCTGACTGATGTTAGCTGCAGCAACATAATACCCATTCTATCTATTGGGTCCAATCATAAGAGAAAGAAAGAATACTGAAATGGTGCAATAGGTGGTCCATCACAACTAACCAAATGGACTAGAACATAAACGCATGAAAAGCTGGATTGGACTCTCGTTGATATATACATCACACAAGGATGCCCAATCACCTACTTCAGAGGAAAGGAAAACTTCTGCATGTTTATAAGAGGAGACCCACCCTAATATACAAAATGATCACATAATAAATACAGAAAAGACAAGCAAAATGTGCATACTTTCCCCAATCTGGTGGAGGATTCCATGCTGACAAAACCATGTCAGATTTGGCATTGGGTAAACAGTTTCTCACAACACAATACTTTGTAGTAAACAGAGCAACACCAACATCCTTGTAATCCCGGTCAAAATCAAAAATCTGGAAATAAAGAAAGAAAAACATACAATTAAACTGTGTGCGTTATATCCTTGAAATAAATATGAGCCAGTAAGAGCTTATGGGAGACATCCTATGGCCCAGAAGATTGTCATAATGAGGAAATATTATTATGAAAGATATTTAATGGAATAATTAAAGGTGTAGCGCCTGTACAAAGAGTTTGCTAATACCAAGGCACTTCAGACCACATTTTCTAGTCTCAAAAGAGGCCATTGTTTATCCTCAGAACTGGACTAAGATACCAATAAAAAAGTCAAGAGCTTTTGGGGCAGAAAATGAGGAAACATATATTTAGTCACCTCTAATCCACATGTTTCGTGATGAGAATTAAGATTCTGATTCATACTAAAGCATTTATAAAATAAGAGAAATATGAAAATAAAAATGATATGACATAAGAAAAGAAGAATGCCTCTACCAGCATCTTTAGACACCTACCATATCATTTATCTCAGCCTCAGCAAAAGATTTACCATCAACGAGCATGCTCCAAACAACTTTATTTATCTGCATAGATATGCGCATTGCATAGGACGGACTTTTGTTTTTCTCCTTCTCCATTAGTCTTAGTTGGGCAGCGTCCTGCAGAGCCGTCCTTAACGATGTAGATGCCGCTTTCCTAGAATTTTTTGCATTCACAAGCTCCCTTTTCAGTCCTTGTACCTACAGTAACCAAGCTTGTACTATCATGTAATGAAGGATTGGCATGCCATAATGGCAGAACATTGGAAGAGAAAAAGCATCAATATGTCAACATTATTAAAGAATGTGCCAAAACATTTATTGAGCATAACATAAGATCCCAAAAAATGTCATTTTGGAATAAAGTGTTAAGGCACTGTGAACTCTGAGCCGAAGCATACACCACACTAAACTTTATGGCCCTTCTACAATTTAAATGAAGGCAATCATCTATATATTATATGTCAATACCAATTCTGCTTCTTACCAGAGAGGGTTTTCCACCAGAGATCATCCACAAGTCACCTTCCTTTCTTGAATTTGTGTCTCCAGAATTATCAGAATGGAGAGACAACACCCTGATGTCATTAAGAACCAAGTTCTGCTCCCTGTCTTTTTGTTCAAGTTTTATCTTAGCATGTTCTACCTCTTTAACACCATCTGGCACTACCTCATCTGCCTCCTCTCCAAGATCTTCATCATCTTCAGTAGGATATGAAAGGCTACTTTTCTTGGGCCTGAATCATATATCAACCAACTTAAATGAAAGAAAACAAAAGTCTGGTATAACACCAATTTAATTCTAATTAATAACTTTAGAGAGACATAAGACCAAGGGGTGATTGCATTATAAATAACCATTGATGGGAGCAGGAATCAGATTAGGTGTTATTTTCCTCCACAGGCAGTTTTACTCAATCTCTTTATTTGTCAGTTTTCGTTGTTAGAAATTAAACTATAATAGCTTTATTTTAAGCCCCTGCTAGGTTAGTAGTTAACATCTATTAGGCTATAAAGGTTAGAGCCCTTGTCTCGGTAGGATCTAGTTGATAGGAATCTTATCTAACATTTCAGTTTGCGAAGGAGAGAAGGCAGGTGTTCTCAGTTTCTTAGCAGGGAAGTGTGATTCTTTCTTTCTAAAAGTAGAATCGAGTGTGACTCCTAAGATCCATTTAAGTGATTCCTAGGAATTTATTAGTGTGATGTCAACAGCTTTCATTAGTCCAAATTCTAGGTATATGATTCCTAGTTCTTGTTGTTAACTTTGGGAATGATTCCTTGACCTATTGCTTCTCTTAAGTAAACTTGAGAATCGAGTGTTACCTCTAAGATCCTTATAACTGATTTCTAGGAATCTATTAGTGTAATGTCACCAGCTTCTAAATTCTAGGTGTATGATTCCTAGTTCTTGTTGTGAACTTGGGGAATGATTCCTTGACCTATTGCTTCTCTTAAGTCCTTGACAATAAATTCAATAACTCAAACTGCACAATATTTGTTTCTATCAAAAGAGTATGCAGATAATCTGGGGCTATCCAACATCAACTGCATGTGCAACATTCTGTTCATATTATATCTTAATTGGCACAGTTTGATAAACAAAAACAACATATGAGGATGGTAGCACTTTGAAAAGCAGTCCATGGCCTAAATTAGAACACTTCTGCTGTCATTCTCCTCCCACAAAGAGAGGGAATGATATAAAGTTTCCTGGACTGAATCTATTGCTAAAGCTCCCATTGCAATGCTACAAAAGGATCCTAAGCCTGAAGCACAAAACACAATGAAATCTTAATTTTTAATACAAAAATGTAGATGGAAAATTTTCATTTATGTCAACCAAAAATGTGAGGGCAAGGCTTAAAAAGAGAAAAAGACAACAAAAAGGATAAACATCTCACTTAGGTAGCCGAGCAAAGAGGAGATTTGTCAACACATCCAGCATGACCTGAAACTGGCGAGATGTCATTGTTGCTGTTATATTGTGAGAATTGAAAGCAAGCTCTTTTAAGGGCTTCACCTGCAGCCAAATGCAGAAGTTGTTTGAACAAAGCAACAGGTCAACATATGCATAAACAGAATGGTGTACTGAACAAAAAGTGTCAGTTTGCCTATGCAATCCAAATTATTAATCAAACAAAACAAATGTGCTTTTCCTTTTACCTTCAAGTCCGGAGTCCCACCTTTGTGTCGTGTGTAGCGGAAGTACATATCACAAGGCATAAAAACTCTTTCAAGCAAAGCACCGGTACGCTTTACTTTCGGAGAGCCTCGACGAATTTTTGGAAGCCATTGCAACCCAGCTCCTGGATCAACATCAGTTGGAGCCACATGAGCCTGTACGTGCTCCAACATAACAGAGAACTCCATGCGTTTCCATGTCATTTCAGGCACAGACTCAGGAAGCTGTACATTTCCATTTGCTAGCGCTTGTTCAATCATCTCAGGTCCAACATGAAGGATTGAATGAAATGATCGAGCTAAAACACGACCGCTAACCGCAGCAAGCAAGAATCGACCCTGGTGAGCAGTGCAAAAATGTGATATCCCAAAGCGTGAGTTGCATTCAAGTAAATAGACTGAAAATTTCAGATATGTTAGGCACACTGAAATTGAGGATTTAAGGAGTATCTTTCTGATGAAGATAACATTGTGAGAAAAGCTTCATAATCATGCACTTGAAAAGGAAAATTTGTAAAATTGAGAAGAAACCACGGTGTGGAGGCAAAGCAGATCTCCCAGTAGAAAAATAAAAATGGACAAAAAACTGATGTTATCGACATGATTTACAATAAAACTATAAGCACAAATTCTTTGAGAAAAATGGAAACTAACATATGCCCAATCCTAATCCAGTATACAACCGATTTGTAACATAAATCATTCACTTACTGAGAAGTTTCAAAATATGGTTTAAATACCTATGGCATTAAGCAGCGAATGGAACATTCTATAACTAAGAAAGTATAACTGGAAAAGAAAAGAAAAATCCCACTAGATCAGGGACTACAACGATGGTCATATAAATCAAAAAGGAGAAAGAAAAAATAAATAAATAAATTGTTGACACCTAGTAATCTTAAAATATGAACGATATTAAAATTTAAATGCTGATTTATAGCTTACATTGGCTTCTTCAGAATGAAGATTAAATTGTGGCCCAATAACATTGACCATGAAATGACGAGTCCCTTCCTCCTCAGAATCATCTGTGATTCCATTTGCTGCTGTTCCAAAAAGTGAAAATAGAGCTGCTTAACTAATAAATACAGTAAAAGACAAGGTTACGCAGTTTAGAACAAAAATTAAAGCGCCATACACAGATAATTCACATATAGATGCCATTAATCCAGAATACAATTGTACTTAAAAACATACCAAGTGCAGCAAATGAAAATTTCTCATTTTTCAGTGAATGTGATGGAGATATACGAGACTCTAAAGGCTCTGCTTGTTGAGAAGGGGGATTTCTGTTCTGATTGGTAGAGGGGCCCTTAGAATTATCTTCTTCATTCATTTTATCTTCAACACGTAACTGGTTCTCCTCAAGCAAGTTCCTCTGTGCATATTGTCGAGAAGGAGAAGGTTTTGGAGGTTCGAATGCTTTAGATAGTCCACCAACAAAAGACCAAACAGCATCCCTGTTCTCAATATTCCATAAAAGCTTGAGGCCATAAACAAAAATCCGTTGACAATTGTCAGCTATTACCACATTGTATCCATCATCATCACTTGGGTCTGAACCCGTGTGGTCATCACTCTCACTACCATTCTCAAATTCCGACCGCACATATGTCATTTCAAGATTTTTCCTCCCAGCTTCTTGCCATGCCAATAAACTTGCAGGGTCAGCCTTTGGAGCCTGCCTTCGTATTGTAAAATAATCACATGATAGAAAAAATCCATCATCACGATGCTTCTCCGTACAACCACCAAGATTATTGCGTTTTTCACTAGGAATTCTATCCACAGTAGACGGTTGAGAATTCTTCTTCCTCAATTGAATCATTTTTGCAATACTGGTCGGATCTTCTTTGTTTAAGATAACCTTAGGCACATGAAGGTCAACACCCTGATAAACAAGATCAAGAGGTTCACGCTTGCAGTCAAAAGTGTATTTCTGCTTACCCCGACTGAAGCAAAGTTCATATTTCAGCTTTGACATATTAAAAGTTAGTCCTTTTGCAGGATCATCATCATGAAGTGGCATATGTTTTATACAAGTAGGTGAAGAATCTATGCGAAGAAAAAACTCCGTCATCACCTTGTCCATAGATAGGTTGCCTGATCTAGGAATTCTAGGGACTCCAAAACGAGGCCACCGGGAAAATGTACGCAACTTGTGTGGAGGGAGATAATTCATGTTCCAGAACTTAATTACCCATGCCATATCATGAGCACCAACACTCAATGTTGGCAAACTAACTGCACTACTTTCTGGCTTGCAAGACGGATCATATCCAGTTACATCTGTGACCTTGTTGCCTTCCATGGAACCAGGGGATTGATTTTCACATGAAGGAATAGATGGTCTAAGGCTGAAGTTCCAGCGAAGGGACAATGATGTAGATCTAAAGGGATCAAAAACTTTCTCACGAGGCTTCCCTTCAATGGGAAGTGCAAACAAGTAATGATTTAATGGAGTGCCAGAATCACAACCCCAATCCATTGTAACTTCAAGAGTAAACATTGGGGCATCAAGGAAAGCGGGAGATACATCAGGAGGAATCTTAATGCCACAACTGTTTGCCAAACTCTCCAAACTGCTGAAAAAGATCTTAAAATCCCTTACAGACAGATACACACGACCATCCGACTGCTGGATTTCCAAAGAACCAGATGTGGCTTCTAGTTTGTCAAGCTTCTCATAAGGATCAGTGGTTGCGAGAACATGCCATTTTGTTTCAGAAAAGGACAAGGTTACACTTCCATGAATGTAATTTCTCATATCATCCCACCATGGCAAGCTACGCTCCTTCTTTGGAGGTTGGACTAGTGGACCAGGATTCCGAACACTTAGATTAGCCCTACGTAGAGCCACAGTAAAAGCATAGCTCACATCAGCAAACACTGGTTCATATCCCACTCCGAAAGATACTTCTGCTTTCTGAAAATAGAGAGGTAAATGGAGGTATGATTTCATTGGAGGAGTTGTCCCACTAGCTGAACGAAGCAGGCGCACCTTTCTCCATTTCCCAACAAAGACATCTTGATATATTTGGGGCTGAAAAGCTGTTGCCTAAAAGAAGGAACAAAGAGAGAAGGTGAAGTCAAGAGTGTATATAGCAAATATAAGGCCTACATATTCAACACAGGAACAAAAGCAAAGAAAAGCTGACATGAATTTAGCCATTTAGGTCACTAACAAAAGGGATGTTTCGCTGAATCATAACAGTAAGCTGGCAATACAAACTGCCATCTGATACCCCATAACATAACCCAGTCTCTATCAACCTCCAATAAAATTTAAAACTCCAGCAAGAAAAATATCCATCTTCACTACTGCTAACCGAGAGATTTGGTTTGACATACTATTTCTAAGTCAGCCATCAAAGAATGTTTCATGTTCAAGTTCCTGCCAATATTTATGAAAAACTCCTTACCATTGATTAGTTAACTATCATTAACTCCAGCTCTGTTTTGAGTTTTTATGCAGAATAAAATGTCTAGAGAATGCACAAATAGGCGAAGGTTGAAAAGAAAATTTGAAACTTCAAAAAACAGGGAAAGACCAGAAAAATTAGTGGAAAGACATTTGAAGCTTACCTGTTGTGCTAGCACAACAAGACCTTCACATTTTCCAGAAGTAGCAGCTAAAAGTGGAAAGGTATAATCTCTTAACTGAGCCACCAAGGAGCCCGCACGCAAGAAAATATTACTACCATATAGTCGAGAAAATGGTATGTTATATTCAAGAGCAACAGGATCAAGCTTCTTGATAACCTCTATCATCCCTGTCTCACCACCATCAATCCTTGTCAAAGTTAAATCTAAGTCTGTTGCAGAAATGGAAAGAACAGAAGTTCTTGCAGTGCTAGGTCTGAAACCGGCTTGGAACCCTACCCTATATGCACCTGAGCCTTCGGCAGGCACTAACTTCTGGCAAGCTTGGTAATAGGATCTAAATGACTGCTTATAAATCTCTTCTTCTATTTTCTGAATAGCTAAGGGATCTTGCAAATCAATCTCGACACCGTTGTGGGTTATCTTTCTTTCACAACTAGAATCATTTGACTCAGCAGGATTGGGACAAATGTTGCCCTTAGAAATGAGTTCATCAAGAAATTTCATCCTCACAGCCAGCTCACATGCCTCAGTCTTCATCAACTTACAGTGTTCATCAAGCCAACCTTGTATAGGCTCTTCTTCAATATCAGCACGGAGCTTTCTTATACATAACTTTACACATCCAAACTTTGTTGAACTTGGCTTTTTAGGTTTTGTACTTTCCTTCTTCATCGGAAATATAAGCTTAGTTCTAGCAGCAACTATAAGCTTCAAAGCCCGTAACATATCCTCAACAGAATCATCAATGGCACGCAACTCCAGCCTATAGGGTAAGATAATATGAACATCAAGCCCTTGAATAACCCAATCCCACGTTACAGCACCAGGTCCTGTCAGGTCAGATGTACCATTAGAAGCACTAGGGATACGAGAAACTTGCATTCTGCTGCTCTTTAAGACTCTTGACCCATTGAAACTGAGAAAAAGGCCTTCAAGAAGTACTCCTATGCGGGCATTCTCAGAGAAAATTGACTGGACCTGCACCATCATATCAACACCATCTCCAGCCTCAGCTGATACAGTTAGCAATTCCACATCAACAGCGAAAATGGATTCCTTTTTCTTATGCTTGTCAAGATGTCCAGATTCCTGAGGAACTTCCTTTTTCTCTTCTTTATCTCTCATGCTAGAAGCAGATTCACCATATTCATCCACACAACACCGAACCTTCTGGTTATATATCAACAGTTTCAATTGCAGAACAAGTTCAAACAATGAAAGATGTAAATCAGGCTCCCACCTGACTGTAATAGCAGTGGCACTAAAAAGAGAGCACACAGAAATCCCTTTGAGACCACCAGTACGGCGAACAAATTTTGCATTCTGCACATCAAGCAATGTGATTTTAGTATCAGGCCTAGGTTCCTCTACATGCTCCTGATAAATAGATTTTGCTCTTTCAAGTTCTAACTCTGTAGATTGTTTGTCCTTGTTCACAGATACCATAAAATGAAAAATTTCCAGGGAAATGGAATACTTCAACTTCTTAAACTCATTAGACACTGTGGACATTATACTTGCACAGCGTGGTGTTCCATCGTCTGAGGAAGTAATTACAACCCGACCACCTTGTGATCCATAATTTACACGCTTGGGATCATCAACATCTGTATTTTCCAAGCCGGTTTCTCCATTAAAATTTATAGAACAATGCTCCAGATTAAATTTCAAGAGCTTGGTTCCTTTCCCTGATGTTTTAGACATCCTTATATTTTGGCTCTGTGTTGTTCTTCTACCATGAGCTAAACCTTTCAAGAGTGTTTGAACGGAAATGGCAGTTGCAACTAGGGATTCTACACGCTTCATATTAAAATAAACACCCATACCAGTTACATCAACAGACAGAAACAATTTGCTACCAGTTCCTCCTTCTTCAGATGGCTCAGTGTCCTTTTTCCCCCAGTCCAAAACAACCTTCCCAATATGCAATAATGCACCTGAATTTGAATCCACCCCGAAAGGACTTCCTTTCAAGCACTCTTGGTACTCATCTGCCAAGTGAAAGTTTAATTCACCAAGTTCTGCGTGTACTGCAGTTCCCTTTGTTGATATGTTATTTGCAAATACATGGGATGATTGTGAACAAACCTACACCAAAAGAAATCAGAAGTTAGTTGTCTTCATTAGCCATGCATTTGAATCCCTTATTAATCCAAGGTGTCAGTATTCATTAATGATTCATCATAACAGGTTTAATGAGATAATCACTAAACACATATGCAAAAGATAGCATCTAAAGAAGAATAGAGGGTCACATAGATTCAATTAAAAAGGTAACTGGAAACAAGTACATACAAGATTTTGGTACTCGGTTACATTTAGTTCTAAGTTGTAGCAAAGGTAGGGCGAGATATCCTAAGCTTAAAAAGAAAAGCTTCAACTTTCCACTATTTCCGCATTTCAAAAAGGAGTGATCTATTAATGTCATATCAGAATGAAAGGGATGCATAACTCCATTTTGCTAACTATCAGAAACCAGACAATTTTGGGATAAAAAATAAAGCTCAAATCAAAATTATGTAGTAGCTTTTTGTTGCATAGTTGCCCGCATATTGGAGGTTAAACCATGGGAATCCAATGACAGGACCTGTTTCTTGAAAATGCTATGGGTTGGTAAGTTAGACTTACCAGTCATAAGGTCCAGAGAGTTTTATAGCTCTTTTTGGTCTTTACTGGAATTTGCAGGTCCTAAAGGATGGAAGAAACTAAGATAGCCCATTGGCACAATTGGTTGGGTTAAAGGAAGAACAGAACAAATCAGAATAGAGACTCAGCCTAATGTACAAGCACCCTGAAATGGTCCTTCATCTTTCTAGCTATTCTTCACTTTCTCTTTTTTTTTCTCAGGAAGGATGAGAGTGGACCAAAAGGGCTGTTGGTATTTACTAAACGTTTGATTGGTCCCTAGAAAAACAAAAATAAATATCTTCCATCAACATAAAAAATAAAGAATAGGAAAAAACTTATAGGATTTGTCACAGTGTTCTTCCAGGAAAAATTTTCAAATTTCTCAATTCCAGTTATTTGTGCAACAGATGTTTCCCAGTTTCAAGAAAAAGAAAAAGAAAAGAAGAGATTAACCAACTGCAGTTGGTATAGACCAAATTTCCAGATTACTACGTAAAGGCTTGATCAAACTGTGGCATATTGCCATGCCGATTTCCCAGGTTATTTTACTTTTAATTTTTGGAACAAGGCTATGAATGAAGAAATGCCAACTTTTTATACCTTCAAGGGTAATTTACCATTTACCAACGTTCAAAATGGTAAACGACAAAAGATTATAGTCATCATTATCATTAAAAACATGATATCAATAAAAATACAATTCTCTGTAACAGGTCTTTTAGAGGATATATAATATCCAATAGCTGACTAACAGGTAAACAGTAGAAGCAGAAGGGCTCAATAATTGAACTAAATTTGCTATGACCAAAAAATGATAAGCATGTCACTTACATGATATAAAGGCAGCCCGTTGATAGTATAAAGCACAATGGTCATTTCAGGAGCTGAGACAGTACATGTCCACATGATGGCTTTAAAGTCACTTGATTGTGGTTTTAAAGGAGCAGCGGGTTCTTTCTGAAGTACCATCTTTTTCTTTTTTAAGTAGTGGAGGCGCAACCATGGTTTTAATCTGCTCATTATAATGTTGCATTGTGTACCTCCCAGCTTAACATCAATTTCAGCTCTCACTGGCGATATTGGCTGAATATTAAGATCATTGGAAAACAAGGAAACAAATACAGACAAATGAATAAAAGTTCAAAAACCCAATATGGCTGATGAACGTAGAGATGAAAAAAGAAAGAAATAGAGAGAAGTCAATTGCTTTAAAGCAAGAAGTAAGAGGATAGCATGTTCAGGGAAAAAAATATTTTTGGCATCTACATATTTCAAACAAAAATCCTCTTTTATATATATACAAAGAAAAGTTAACAGCCCATGCTTGAAAACATTATCAGCATGGAATTTCATGCTGATAATATAATTGAAGAATGTCAAGTGAACAATAGAATGGAATAGAAGAAAGCTTACCTGTACTGGAATATAGACAAAGGAGACAACATCAAGTTTCAAAATCTCCAAAACTGAAGTGCCTGCTTCTCTAAGAAGCTGCAATATAAGGTAGAGAAAATGTCATCAAGTTCCCAAGTTACTGACGAAGGTGAAGTAACAACATTAGAAAAGCTTCAACAAAAGTCATTATTCTCATACGTGTATCTCACTGAAATCAATCTGAACATCGAGGCGTGTACTGTCCCCTATATCTTCAGTAGACCGTGATTTGATGCTCTTCAATTGAACACCCATGATGTTATTCTCCACAAAAAGGTTATGTTCTCTATGCACAAACCTCACATCCAATTTCGGTAAACAGAAGGAAACCTATTAGGTAAAAACAATCATTATTTAGCAATTGATAATTTCTTTCTAGGCAAGCTGCATTAAAGTCCAAAATGTATTAAAGCTACCCTATGTAGCTCAAATATAGAGGAAATGTAAATCATCACATTCAGTCAAAAGTGAAGTATGAATTTCGACCCACTGAAATTATAACTAAAACCCACTCACCTTGGCAGGAAACACAGAAGCAAACTTTGTTATTGCTTCAAGTGATGATTTTTTCTTCGGTGGATTTTCACTGACTGCAGAATCAACAATTGGCCCTCTGTCTGTGTGAGAAACAGCATCTGATGTCTTCTTTTTTGAAAGCATCTCCTCATTCAGATTCACAATAACCTCTCCAAAATTAATTTCCACATTCTGGATCATCACACCTACTTCTCTACATCCAAAAAAAGACATTTTTGAGTGATAAAACAGGCCTTCTTGAGGTTAAATTAAAAGAACTCATACATTGCAAGCCAGCTAAAAGTACAAAAGGAGAGTGAGAATTCTTTAGGGGAAATCAGGGGCTATGCAAGGGAAAGTCCAAACATCTGATATCAATGCTTCCATCAAACCAGCTAGCACAGAGCAGCAATGACAGGTTTGCAATATACAGAAACCAAAGGAAATGAGCAAGTCAAGAGAGAAATACCTGTGATGACCAAATTCACATGAAAGAGAAAACTCTTCACAGCTAAAAGCAGCACCAGACCTTTCAATTGCACCAGATGCTGCCTCATGGACAGCAGGATAAGCGTCATTATTGAAGCTGGATAGCTGGTCACTACTAGTATGCGGTTCACCCATGTATATAGAAAAAGGTAACATGCCCAGTTTTACCAACAAATTTTGCTCAGTTCCGCCATCCATATTGAGTTTCAGTTCTTTAACCTCAACCATAGCTTTAGGCGTCTGCAACATTTCCAGAGATCACAACAATGACCAGCTAAATATAATGGTGCAAGATATACATTAAACAGAATGCAGAACAAGATAATTAATACGTAATGCTATCAACTTAGAAAGCAACATACTTTCAAAATTTTCAGTATTGCATTACCAACCAACTGCTTTAACAACATATCATAAGCACACCGTACAAATGGACATGATAAAATCAGTTAGGTCGTTTGATGTTCGATCTGACAAGGTTGTTTTGCAGGTCCCAAAACGCAGGTTTGTTTTTTAGTGTTTCATGAATCCAAACTGATAATTGCAAAAATTCAGCCATTTTTAAATTGATAAACAGAAAAAGAAAATGTTGCATCAAGTTGCAAACTGTGCTGACCCTGCACGTGGTCAACAAAATGGTCATACAAGCCACTTATTCTAACAATCAACCAGAATTGCAACATTTAACTTCTGAAGTATGGTCAACTAGCTATAATGAAGAGTTTCAGCAACGGAATCACCATAGCTTAGCCTACATCTCAGAGGAGTTTTAGTCTATCCTTTAGTGGATTTCTAAGTTAAATCCCAGTCAAAGCATAAGCACAATGTATAGATTCTGTTGCCTCGAAGAAAGTAAATCCAGGAATGCAAATATTTAAAAGGAGGATTTTGAAATGCAAGGATTAACTTCCATCCACTGTCAGTCAAACCCACTTACCCAAAAAGAAATTGGCAAATTTGCTTTCATAACACAATGACTTTCATGAGTCCTTTCAGATACTCTATGACGTTAGAGATTGAATTATTGAAAAAAATCATCAATTGAAGATACCTCAATGTGACAATTAATATTGTAATCCATGGGAGACATATAATGAATATGTCTTGCTAATGTTATTCCTTAGAATAGTAACTTAGTTAAACATTACTTACCTTCAAAACCAAATCTGTGATTGACACCGACACATATCGTGCTATCTTAGCTGCAATCATAAACTTTCCCCCACCTGAAGAGCGAGACCTGGTTCTCCGTGTTTTTGATTCACGTGTGCCTTTGTTGGAGGACCTCATTACGATTTCCAATTCACATATTAACACATGCAGCTTTGGATCTCTAGAAATGGTAACAACTCCAAGTCCAGCTAAGGCTTGGCGCAAACTGACTCTGAGTTCGCCAATAGATATGGATTCAATAGCACCCTGTAAATTATAGTAGTCAAAAGAACATAAACTTCAGAGACCTATAACTCTACTCCTAAATAAATTTTTGGGGCGTAAGTGACCTTTATTACCTGATGGAAAACACCATATCTAGAAGATGGAGGTAAAGAAGGTGAAGAGGGACAGGAAAAAAAAAACATCAATTTTCAAGAAGGGAAATTGAAAAGAAAATTTTGCCAAAGCTGCAGCTTTAACTCTTGTCCTCTAATGAAATTCATGAAAGCTTGCTAATTGGACCAAAAGATTCATAATTGATATAAGGCAAGTGCTTCAGAAAAGAAAAGGATTATAGCAGAGATAATAGTCCCCAAGGGTGCACATCAATTCCACAGTAGTTTAAGAAACCACAAAAGTATAGTTGAAACCATAAACTAATGGCAAAATAGAAAGAAATCTTACAACTCGAGGCAAAAATAGGCATGTTTGATCTATAATCATAAAATCTTCACCGTACAGAAAGGGTTACAGATGGTACTGATGAGAACTATCCATCATTTACTGCCTAGGAAACCATATCATAGTTAACTGAACCTTTATTATACCCTTAAAAGTTATTAGCTAATTGCAGGGAGCAAATAGTGGTCACTGCTGCCAACACACTTTTGAAAAGAAAAATGGTACATGGAAACTCAGTTGAGAGAAAGATAAACCTTTTTGCACTTCACCATGACATCCCTAAGAGATTTCCATCCAGCAGTTCGGAATTCAATAGATGCCCCCAACTTCCGGCTTAGAAAAAATGCCAACGCTTTATAAATAACTCTGCAATAAGGCATGGATACAGTTTTAGCATCTAAAACAGTGACATCAGTTGTGTTATTAAACATAAATATAGCAACTTGGCGCCGAACAAAACATTAATCTTAATATTTTCATCCGTCGTTTGAGAGACCAAAGAAAGCAATTATGGAAACAAGTTCGTCTCACAATGGAGCTTTTCTAGCTTAATTTTATTTTCAGAAGATTTGGTGATACACCAAGCAGAATTTTTAACTAATGTAGTACCATACTTGATCATCAATCATCTATGCGCACATTCTAAAAGCATACAAATCGAAACTTCAGAAACTGACGATCACTGATGTCCAAGTGTACATTCCTGAATTGGCCGCAAAACATTCACAAAACGCCAGTGATGAAACCAAATCTCGATGCAAGCAAGTAAATGCGAACGCACATCATCAAGATGACATAAACAAAATTAAAGAAAAAAGAGAAGACGAAAAAAAAGGCATCGGGGAACTTACATAAGGAACATCCAAAACGTGATGGAAATCACCAAGAACCCGAAGAGGACCTTCACGGGCGAGACCGCCATTGTCAATGCTGTTCACTTTCAAAACTCCAAAATCCACACTCAAATTATCCGGAAAAACAGTAAATTCAAATGCAACCCATTCACTGCGTATAACTTCATGAGAAAATCTCAGAATTCGCCAAGCAAAACCGAGGATCAAACCCTAAGGAATTCGGGCCACAACAAGAAGAATAATTCCATCGCAATTGAAAAGCCGTAAGCATTCATCTTTTTATTCATGAAAAGGCAATAATTTAAGACCGATTCTTCGACGCGTTGGAACCGGACTCTTGTAAAATTATAGCAGCGAAGATCCGATCCTCGAGGCGGTCGCTGACGCATGACAGAAAAGGAGACAGAAAGAGTGTGCGTGTGTTTGTGTTCCGTTCCCTTTCCTTTCTTTTTTTTTTTGTTTCCGTTGCTATTTTTACTTTCTTTTCTTTTTACTTATTTTGGTTTCACTGGTGGTAAGTGGTGACTGGTGACTGGTGACTGGTGACTAGGATAGGCTGGAATCTTGTGTGGTGCGGGTGCAGCAGGAGAATGTGAGGATGAGGCGGTGAGCACGCTTCGCTTTCGTTTTCCCGAAGAACGTGCCCTGAGATGTCCCTGTTAAGGATTTTATTGCCTAACGTGTCCTGCGTATTGGGATTGGAGGATTTTGTCAACTCCTTAACGGAAAGGAAAAGATAGCGTCACGGCTAAGCAGTTAAAACTCCGTCACGGTTGACTTTCATTGGGCCTAATTATAAAAAGATACTATTTGGGCCCGTAAAGCCCAGACATGAAACGTAACAACCTCTTAAACCCTAACACACTCTTTTCTAGCAATTTTGCATAATTTAAGTTGATAACCAGTCTCTGGTTCTTCTTCCTCGATAATTCTTCTTCTTCTTCTTTGAGGTGAGCAACTCAAGTTATACCTTTTGTCCCTGCAGGCTTCAGGGTTTGCTTTCATATTGACTCTTTTCTTATGCGGATTATGGTCTCGCGAATTGAATGTAGGTCTTAGTTGGTAAAAGTTAACCGAATGATGGGGACAGCTGATTCGGACAATGTTCGAAGCGTGATAAATAAGTAAGTGCATGTGCTTTGGTGTTTTTGCAGTTCAGTCTTGTTATTGGAGCAACATTGAATGTGGGTAACTGACTAGATATTGCCTTGTCATCAACTTCAGAAAGTTTGGCCATGAGGATTTGAAGGCTTAGCTTTAATGGGTTTAACTAGTTTTCTTGCTCTCTGTTTGTGTCTGATTAGGGAAGCTCCCCAGTTAGTTGGAGTGTTGAAAGAAATGAAAGATGGCTTGGATGCATTGAGAACTAAAGTGGAAGATTTGACTGCAAAGGTGGGGAAGAATTGCTTCTTGCAATTAGAATCACGTGTAGAATTACCTATTACAATTATTTAGGAAAACTTCTGTATGATGGGTGCCCAAACTGTATTCACTCCTGGGAGTTTAAATTGCTTCTGGTAGTTTCATGCTTACTAAGTAGATTTTTCATTTTGGTGATATTTTTCTTTTTCTTCCTTACAATAGGTGAAAGCAAATAGGTTTCCCACAGCAGACGGGATAAGCTATCTTGAGGTGAAGCATTTACTGCTCCTGAACTATTGTCAGTCACTCGTATATTATTTGCTTCGCAAGGCAGAAGGCCTTTCTATTGGAGGACATCCTGTTGTTGGGAGCCTTGTAGAGATTAGGCTGTTTCTGGAGAAGGTCTGAAAGTAATCTTTGCGAGTTTCAATTGATAGTTATTTACCTGTCAGTTGGAACTTTGGTTCACTTGTGTGCTCATCAATAGATCAGGCTAATTGACAAAAAGCTTGAGTACCAAATCCAAAAGCTCATGAAGGATGCTGGGCATGCAGCCAATGAAGCGTCCCAGAAGGTGAATGATGCAGAGGCACCCCAAAAATCAGAGGATCAGTTGAAATATCGACCCAACCCTGACATGCTTGTACCCAAGTCTCAAATGATACCTGAAGTAAGTCTTGACAGTATCACAATGTCAATGGGTATTTATATCAAAATCTTTAATTTTAAGTCCATGTTTGTATGCTGTAGGGTAATGTTGGTTTGTATCGACCTCCCAAAATTGCCCCTGCATTTATGGATGAGGATAAGATCTCAAGACAGGAAAGAAATGCTTTGAGAAGAGAGAGAGAGACTTTAAGGCAAGCTAGACAGCCTTATCTTAAAGAATTGATAGACGATATGGAAGGGCGACCAGAAGAGGTAAGCAATGATCTGTTTCGTTTCATCTAGGCTTTTGGAGGCTTCATGCACAAGCTTCTGTTGACCATGTTGAATTCATGTTTAAATACAGGTTAGAGAAACTGTTGGAATAGAGAGCAGAGAACATCTAAAGATTCAGGCACAACTTGAGGAGCGCGCACGACAAGAAGAGGATATCTTTACTCGTGTTCCTCTTACAAAGATGGAAAGAAAGAAGGAGAAATTCTTGAAGAAATCAAGAAATGGGTAGGAGTTACTCCTTTTTATGAACTTTTCAAATTTGTTTCAATGATTGACGCTAATGCTTCTTCCAAAATGTCTCCTTTTCTTTTTTGTTTCCAGGTTGCATGGTTTGACTGATAGTTTCTATGATGAAATAAAGGCGTTACCCCTAGACAACAATAACGGTGAGCAGGCAAGCTTCGGGAACAGTAACAATTCATCACAAAAATTGAAGAAGCGCAAGGTACTCTATTCCAGATTTCAGAATTAGTAGATGATATGCTTTTTGAAATGTGTTAATTGATATTGGAGCTGTTTTTTCATAAACATATCTGTCATACTTAGTTGTCCATGTCCTTATGGTCTACAAATTCTTGGAAATTTGTCTGTTTAAGGAGGTTGGGCACAAATTCAGATGTTTTAGCATTGTAATTGCTTATTACTTAAACTTTGTAACTCGAGTAAAGCCCACTTATCAGATGCTTAAGATGGTCTTTCATAGTAGTTGATGTGTATGAACCGTGACTTGGGCTTTAGCAAAGTTATATAACCTTCACTACTTGAACAGATTTTAGACGCGTACCTAGTTTTTACGTATTTTATATAAATTGCAAAAAATTGCCTTCTGTTTTTGTATGATATTAACATTTCCTATTCTTGAAATCTTTGCAGAGACGGCATTAAGGGCAATTTACAAGATCCTCTTCTGTACAAAACAAACTGATTTGAAAGTTTTGCTACATATCCACGATGAGCTGTGATAAGTTTCTATGGGATCTCAAAGTATGAGTAACTTGCTAAACATTGTTGGCTGTAAAGGGCCAATAACATTGACCTGAAAGTTTTGGTGTAGCAAGAGATGAGCTGTTCTTGGTACAGCTCTTCCAAATTGCCTAATATTCTTTACTTTGGTTTTGCATACGCTTTCATGAAATCCTTAATTACCTAATAATAAATGATGATGGGTAGCTTGAAAGTTAAAAACTGCCCCGATCATACAATGTTCTTATCATACAAACAACTCTACTAATATTTTGGTTCGATAATGAACGAAAGCACACTAGGATCATAACACTGAAAAAGATAAAACATTACTTCAACTGTTATTCATTCTGACAGAAGATGTCATAAGAGGTTTTTCCTTTTCCTGTGAAGAATGGTCGTATGATTTTTATGCTCAAAACAAAGTTTCCCACTTAACAAAACATTACTTCGACTGTTATTCATTCTGACAGAAGATGTTATAAGAGGTTTTTCCTCTTCCTTTGAACGATGGTTGTATGATTTTTGCTCAAAACAAAGTTTCCCACTTAAAAACAGGCCGTTTTGACGTACTTACTTGCCTGAACCCGGATGAATGTATGTATATAAATAAATAAGCGAACTATTTGTACAACCGTAGTTAGGCTTCTTTTTTTTTTCCCTTACTTCTTACCCCAAATGACATACAGAGGTAGTCTACTAGTCCTGTCTTTGACTCGACTACGAATGCTACGCTAAATGATCGGTTCATACAAAAGCCCAAAGGCAGAGCATTTATTTTCTTTCTTGTTGCCTGCATAAAAAATATAAAAACTTAAAAGGACTACAGTTGATCATCCTTATTGATATCAATTAACCCTCCAATACTTTGGCATGGATAAAAGAGAATAAGTCCATTAAGTCACAGTTCATAGTCATACCGGTCACATTTACAAATATGCATCTAGTGAAGTACAAGAATGATCATGTTTGATTGCAAAGATGCTACTGCACCGTCCATGATTCATCACTCAATTGCCCAATTCCGAAATTTTTTCAACTAGTCTGGATAAGAGTACAAAATAGACGATGAGGTTTATCATCCAACGTGGGACATACCAGCCTCAAATAACATAGTTGCAAAAAGGTTGATGAATGCATAACTAATATTCAATCTTCCATGAGAAACTTTAGTAAATTTTCCTGCCACCATCCACCTTGACACAGCAGACAATGAATACTAGGAACTCACTGCGATAGCAGCTTTGAATCACATGCCACTATTTTAACCCGACCAACGTTCTCCTGGGATTCTTCATTTTTAAACTGTGCATCCTGTAAAATGAAGGTCCATACATTGTCGCAGAACCTGTAGGTGTGTAGATGCCCCTGCAAGATACAAAATCTCAGATATATCAGCCTTTTCCTTGCCATGCCTACTACAAGTCAACAATTCAAAACATAACCAAGCTTCTTAATACAATGACATTAACCCTTATGACAAGGGAGATAATGTTGTCTTTCAGTCAATTTCCTTCTTTTCAGTCATCCATCACTCCATTACACAATTAAATACAAAGAAATACAACCAAACTTTTTCTCGTTAAAGAGAAAATCATTTCCTCAAAATTGAAAACCCGGTACTCCTTCCTTCATACAAAATGGCTCTGGAAACCACCGTAACCTAATCACTATGCAAGCTCAATTGGACGCATTTCACTACAGCAATCAAACAGGGGAAGTGATAATGTGTCCTCTCCAGCAAAAGATAAGGGAAACCACATCCCAAAAGGTAAAGACAGCATTTAAAGTGCCACTGTAATCAGTAAATTGCAATGTATGGGATTGCAACCACTAAGAGAGTTGTGCTCCTAAGTTTTTTCCAAAATTTTCCACAACTCTGTGACTCACTCTTATATCTATCTATCATCTTTCATCACAGATATCGTTAACATATGGAGATGTTGAAAGCACTTATTTATATAGTCTGAAACTGATTGGATCTCTAGCACTAATCATAAAAGGATGACACCACTTAGCTTAAAGTCATCTCAATATGAGTTAAACAATCACAGGCGTTTTACTGTGACAGAAGATTCCAATTGACCTCTAACCCCATGGTCAAGAGAGTAGAAAACAAAAACACTATTAAGGCAGAGGAAACCTGTCCACAGGTTCAGAATTTGAAAGCAAAGACATTTTTGTAAAGTTTCTTTAGAATTAATTCTACAGATGTACATTCGATGCTTTAATGAAAAGGATGTGAGATCAATAACCATAATGTGGCAGAATCAACAAAAATGTGCAATCATGGTAATTGATGCACGAACAACGAGGGTTGGCAAGCATCTTATTGAAGAAAATACAACTGAAGGAGTAAATGTTGTAGGAAGAAATTCATGAAATCCTGTCCATGGACACAGCAAGGGGGATAATATCATCCAGCAGGGATGAGTTGAAGGGTAGACAAACACAACAGCAAGCTTAATCAACCACATGAATTAGTACAAACAATATTGTTAACATCTAAATACAAGACATAAGAAATAGAAACAAATTTCATGAAAAATTAAGTTGCACAAATGAAAAGGGCATACTTATACTTCATCCAGGCGCCAACATTCAATTGCCATATAGACACAAATAAGAATATATAAACAATGTCATTTTGTATGCGTAACTGCTAACTTAAACCATTATACTTCAGAGCACTCTTTACTAACAAAACCCGGGACCCTTATCCTTTTCACTACTAAATTACCCACGTACATACGAACTATAATAGAGATCCCAAGTTCATACTACCGCAATCGTCCAAAAAAAATTTGCATCGATTAACCTCCGCCTTCAAATAATATGTGCATCGTAGAGAAAATAAAAAAAACTAAAAGAACCCGAAGCCAAAGATGTAACTAACCATAAGCAGTAAAGAAGCCTGTCTGACAGTAATAATCAAGGAATCAAATGTAAAATCAATCAGAATACAAGCAGCTTAGTAGAAAATAACTACAAAAAGAAATGGATTGTACTACAGCATTACCTTAATAGAAACTTTGCTCTTCACTTGTGTTTCCAGAGCTTCGGTCATAGACTACAAAAATTCCAAAAGAAATGGAATTACACGCAACATCGAATAACGATGAAGTGGTGGTTAGTGCAAGTTTTTACCTTATCGAACTGGACAAGAACCTGGATCGCTAGTTCCGGGCTGAGAATACCAGCAGAAACCATCTCGTCGAGAGTCTCCGTCAGGCACATCCCGATAGTCGAGCGCCTGTACAGCTCAAAAGTCGCCATTCACTTTAGATCTGCGACCAGAAACAAAATCAATCACCAAAATCACAAACTCAGAGCCAACAAAACAGGAAATGAAAACAACAAAAAATAAGATAAAGAAGAAGAAATCAAGTGACTCGAATACGTGAAGATCATTACATACGGAGTGATGGAAGCGTTGCATATGTATATATAAAAAATTGGGAAGGAAAATTACGAAAAAGAGGGATTGGCGACGAAGAATTAGTCTGTTGAACGTTTGCCCGAGCGAAGAATTTTTGGGCGGAGAGAATTTTGGGGCTTTATATACCCTAGATTTTGAGGATCGGGGTCTATATAGATGCGACGGATTTGAAGGACGTGAATTGACTGTTTTACCCTTACTCCCTTTTGGGTTGCTATCCATTTTCTCTCTCTCTAATTAACGGTCCAGTATATTGACCCATAAATCATAAGCCCTGTCCAGTTCCTATTTTGACTAAAAAGTAGTGAAAAAATAGATAATATAAATTTATTAAAAGGTCACAATGAAAACCCATCCTGTAATGATAAAATAAACATATATAAACAAGTTTTGCACTTTGAGGACATAATTTTGAGGAAACTTGAAATTCATTATTAAGAAAAAGACATAAAGCATATAAATTATTATATAATAAGAAAAGGTAAAAGATTAAACCTTTATTTGGTTTCACTTATTTTAAAAATATTATTATTACTTTAATCATTAAAAAGTTTGTATCTTAATAAAAATACTTAGAAGAATTTCTTAATTATTAACAATCTCTATATTAGTTAGAGATGAGGTCATATATTACTAGACTTCTTTAAATCTCATGCCTCAGTGAAATTTATATTGAATATTATTGTTGTTGCCATCGTCGTTGAATACTTTCTTAAACATATGTTAGATTATTATGATAAAAGTTATTGTGTGATTTACTATTTTATGTAAGGTTTTTGATCAAACATGTGGGCTTATGTGTGTATAATTGTATATAAAGGCTATCATGTAAAGTTGAATCCAATTAATTAAAGTGGTATAATATGTTTATGATATATGGACTACATGCATTTATTTTAAATGTAGGCTCTATATATGTAGAGATCAGGTTTATAATTTCTAGTTTTATGATGGGCCAAACTAGAAATTAGATTAGGGTTTTACTCTAATATAAATAGTTATGGTCCTCAAATTAAACGTAACTTAAATTCTTGTCTAAAATTTCATCATCAGAGAGAAAACAAAGAGTTACGGAAAACTCTAAAAAGGGGGTTATGTTCTAATTTGGAAAACAAAACTGCAAAATTTCGGTATAGTTTTCACAATAAATTTAGGCATGCGTTTGTTTTATTTTATTCTTGATGTTATCGATCCCGTGTTTTAAAAGGATTAAAATTCGTACGAGTGATATCGAAGCAAATTCATGATTAGATCATCAAGGGTGGTTATTTGGTTTTCTTTTATGTTCCATACTGGAGTTCTTTTGATTCTTTTCTAGCAATTTGGTTATTGCATATAAGATTATATTTCGGTGGTGGTCCTGATATTCGTATATGTATTCAGTGAACTTTGGATTTTCAGCGATAACTCCATAGGAAAGCTTTTAAAGAAACGTTTACGGCGTTTTAATTTCATAGATAAAGATTGGAGTTTTACGATAAAGACTCAGATCATGATTATAATGAAGGTTGTTTTTCAGAAGCCTTTTGTCTTTATTCAAATATCGTTAACCATTGGACAAGGAAGGAATTTTTGTATCCCAAGTTTTATCCATTAGAATTTCCAGGGAGCTTTTAGAGGCCTTTCTTTATCTCATAACCGAAGTCTTCCTGTTTATAATAACCAGAAACTATAGTATTACAAAGAATGAGTTTTGACTCCAAAATTTATAATTTCTAGTTTAATTTTTAAAATTTTGACCTAATTCTTAATTTGAGCTTACAAGAATGTCAATGTCATAACATCAAAAAAATTAAAGCTATTATGTTTTCATATAGCTTATGTAAAATTTGGTATTAATTTCAGATTTTGGTATTTTAAAGAAATATATAGCATTTTAAATTAAATTAATTGAAGCAACATGTT
>JANITW010000002.1:7316146-7330816 GCA_027564335.1 Erythroxylum williamsii | reverse complement strand
TAAATTTGAATAAAAATATTTTCTAAATTTTATTTTATTTATAATAATTATTATTAATAAAATATTTATTATTATTTTAAAAACAAAAATTAAAAATTCACAATAATTATAAAAGTTGAAATAAATAAAATATCTAATTAAAAACCCTTAAAAAAAAGGGAGAAGGAGAGATAAGAAAGAGGGAGGAAAATTTTAATTTTTTTTGAAAATTTTACAAAAAAGTTGCCCTATATTTTAAAATTTCCGGTAATAGTTGATATTTAAATTTTGAATAATTTTGCTCAGAAGTTTCAATCGACAATCTTCACATTTATATTTTTCTTTATTTAACGATTTCAATTTTTATAATGAAAACACAAGTTAAAATTAAATTACATTCTATAAAATACTATTACATACCAAATACTATAATAAGAATTTACTCAACTTTCCTATTAGAATTCTTGTAAGTATCCAAATATATAAATATCTTTACATTCTATAAATTTATTTTTTGAATAATCATATTCTAAATTCATTTTACTTTTTCTCAATAATACGAGCCATTTAATTATTATTCTAATATTTGGATTGTCAGATATCAGCCTTAACCGTTAGATTATGGACAAAAATAAAGATCAAATCAACCTGCAAGGTAGTTCCTCTTCTCATATGACGAATTAATTCGATACAATCTTAGGATTTTGTAATCAAGTTATTCAGGACGAGTTCACTTCAACCTTAGATAAACCCTGCAAATGTTTAACACATCTTCAACTGAATCCAAAACCATGGCTTCAAAATCCACCAACAAAATTACAGTTAGTATCTGCATTTCATGTTTTTGCCATCGAAGAAACACATATAAAATGTCAATTGAAATGCCCTCTACTTACAACACGCTGGCTCATTTACTTCCTAATGACAGAAACGTACTACTTAAATGATTTAATCCATTGGTATTTTCCCTGTTTTTGATTTCTAATGTAGAGTTCTCCAGTGTTGGTTAAACACTCAAACTGAGGTGACAGAGTCGTCATCACTGCCTTCACTATCACTGCTGCTGCTACTTCCACTACCACTTCCACTCCCACTTCCACTACTGCCACTTTCACTGCTACTGCTTGAACTAGAAGTCTGTTCATTCTCAACCTGCGCTTTCAGAGCTTCAGCTGCATTATGTCCCTTGTCCACCTCATCACCACAGTCATCCACATCAGCAATCTCATCATCTGTCTCATTTTGACGCGGTACATTGATGTCGAATCCATTATCAACTCCTTGATCGGCTGTATTCCCATTATCAGGTGAAACAGCACCGAAGATATCCTCTATACTAAAATCTTGGTGTTCTTCAACTTCATCATTCTTGGGGCTTGGTGAAGAATTGGATAAATGTGGTGGATCAGCTGAATGCTCCCTATTCCCCCTATTGGAAATTTCTGAACCTGTCCCATGGTAACAAATGCCATGATGCATGAAAATATGAAGCAGAAAGACGTCAATTACTGCAAGTTAAGTATTAGCCATGACTCATAAGAAAGGTTTACAACAAAGAAGTTCATAATTCTTTTAAACACATATCGGAGGACAGATAACTCAAACCCTTGTCCAGAACACTTTCCTACTTCAATTATCTAAATTATCAGAATCATCACCAAAGGAAGAGGACATTTCTTTACATGGTATATTACACTTGATAAGAGAGCAGAAAATTTGGTTTGCAGGGATGAAAATTGAGTCATTTGAGGAGGCAGGGTTCTCTCAACCTAACCGATTGACAACAAATAGAAGAGATGAAAAATAATTATTCAGAATAATAATCAAGTCAGCCAAGAATTGAGCTAAAGAAAACAAAAGGAAGAATTTTGTCTGGGGTTTAGGACAAATCCAATTAAACTGTTTTCTTAGCTTAGAATGCAAATATCTCATTTCAAGCATCCTATACGTCACCAAATTAATCACTTGAAATTTGGTATTCTGTTTTCTTTATATAAAGTTAATTAAATGCATAGATTAGGCTGATGTATGAAAGACACACAGCTGTATACACATTTCATACATCAGATAGTTATATATCTGACACTCCATAGCAGATGGGTCCTATACACACTGTGACCCCATAAGGAACAAATGCAAAGTTAACCAATGCCATGTAGTTTAATTGCCAATAGCTTTTGAAGATGTATCTGAAGTAGAGTAAAAAACCAAAGAGTGAAGAAGAGAGCATTAATTTCCACTATATCATTAACCATATCAATAGGATCTTCACCAGACCATTATAAGTGAAAGTTTGATGTTTCTAATTCCTGTTTACTTCAGCAAGCTGTAATTTGACAAATTGGAAAAGCATAGACACGAATGCCAACAGCAATTGAAATACCTTGAATCTGGGGCTCACCACAATCTATGCGTTCCACTTCAACCTGAACAAGTGCAAAGTACGAGAAACATCAAAACACACAAAATCATAGTGAAAGAACAAAAAATTGCATGATAGCCTCATAAAAACCTATTCAGAAACTTAGGCAAAAAAAAAAAAAAAAAGGAAAGCATAAGAGGGTTGACTAAGGGGCCAAAAAATTAATCCTCCATGGAAGGAATGTCGAACCAGATAAGCCTGACGATATAAGGATTATTCAAAAACTAAAATTTTCTTTGTTTATTACTTCTGGACAACCTAAATCATCCATAATAATTGAAAACATACTGTGTTGGCATTTCTGTACATTTAGAATTTACAAGGAACATCGTAATGAAAATTGGCTAGTCTTGAGTGGTTAACTGGCTTTTTTCCCCATTATTTCCTGATTTTATCCTTCTCCCTCTCAATCAAGAATAGCAGCAACACCAAAATGACAATATTCCAAGGTCAGGAGACACGTACAGGGAAGTCTCAAGAATTGAAAATGATTAATAGTCCATAAATTATCACAGTTTTAGAGTATAAATTAGAGAAGAAATTTAAGACTGCAAATGCATAGGAATCTGCTGCACAATTTTCCTTATTGCAACCATAGAAGCCCAACAATATCGTGATATAATAAGTTCTTCCATACCAGAAGTACTAATCATTATTGTTTTCTCCAACTAGTCTTCCAGAACGATAACAATTATCACTCAAGCAACAATTGACAAATTTCAAGTCTCAATGCTCATAAAATGGCCTCCGGTTGGAGCAATATTACAGAATCACAATTAACTAATTGATATAATTCACATCCAAGTTCACCAAAGAAACAGATAGAATAATAGGTTCTAAGATAATTTTATCATCTTCACCAAGCAGCAAATTTACTTCAAATCATTTAGTCTCCTAATAAAAATTGTACTCATAAACAGCAAATATTCAACGTCGAGCATAACAAACAAGTTAAAGACCGAAACTTTGTATTCAAAGAATCAAACTGTAAACAAAATCAAAATACTGCAACTAAGAACTTACAGGCACAGCAGGAAACGAGCTTCTCCCAACATTCACGGACTTCACGCCTTTCCCAGCGGGAGATAACCGGGGATCGGGCGGCGGCGGTGCTATCGAAGCAGATTCACCGGGCATCCGAAGGTGGCGAAGCTGCTTGACGGCGCGGTGAAGGCGCTCTAAGCGACAGGTCTGGCCGTCAAAAAACAAAACAGCGTCGTTGTCCTTGTAATCTTCACTGCTTCCTTCAAAAGTAACTTTGGGTTTCCCAGACTGATTGTTTTGGAACTCCACAGAAACCCTATTCTCCTTATTCTTGTGCAGCGATCCTGGCTTCGTCTTGTCAATCGACGCTGGTTTAAATTCATCTGATACAAAAAACAGTAATAAAAACCTAATCACAATTCCAATTCCAGTTCAGCAAAGACTAAGGTCAGAAAAGGCATATTTATTTATTGAACTTACAGCGTAACGTGCAGTACTTGCTAGAGGCAGAGTCCTTGAAGGAGGGGCCTAAGGTAAGATTGTACCACCGATCGGATTGCG
The DNA here is from genome assembly GCA_027564335.1 of Erythroxylum williamsii. Classification (NCBI taxonomy): domain Eukaryota; kingdom Viridiplantae; phylum Streptophyta; class Magnoliopsida; order Malpighiales; family Erythroxylaceae; genus Erythroxylum; species Erythroxylum williamsii. Next base: position 7,326,870 of record JANITW010000002.1, on the reverse strand, counting down.
GTGCCATCCCTGGCTCTTCCCTGGAGTTATTGGCCATTTCACCGTCTGATTTTGGTCAATCACAAGATCCAACGCCAACGATCCAGTTCTCTGGTAAAGGGTTCTCGAAGAAGAAGAGAGCGTATGTTCCCGTATGTGATTGCGTCATTAGGCGTGACGTAGGGAAGCAATAATTTCGTGCCACGTTGATCGATATATTTGTTTCAACTCTCTTGTTGCCACGCTCAATTGCTAACGTCGACTGGCTCACAACACCGTCTAAATTTTTAAAATTTTTGGTACTATTCGATATTTGGTTGGTCCTGATCGGTATTTAAAATTGGGACTCAATTTTAAAATTTTGTACCAATTTTAGACCGGTACGATTTAAAATCTATATTAGTGATTTCAACTGTGAGAAGACGTCTTTAATGGCTATCCCCCTCTCTATGTCGTTCATTTTCTGAAGGATAATGACTCTCTGGTATCAAAGATTGGATCTTGCACATGGGCTTTAGGGGTTGGTCAGTTGGAATTAAAATTTCTATTCGATAAGTATTAATACAAATTTTAAAAAATTAACAATAAATTTTAATTTAATGAATTAAAGATAATAAAAGGCTTTATATATGATTAAATGGATGGTGTTATAAAACCAAAACTAAAATTTAAGAATATTTGAGAGAGGAGAATTCTTCTTATAAATTGGTGTGTCTTACATCAAGTTAACTCTTCTATTTATAGTACAAAATTTCTAATAAAATACTATCATGATAATAAAAGTGGTACACTAACTATTAAGTGGTGCATTTAGTACACTAATAATTAAGTAATGCATTTAATACATTAACAATTAAGTAGTTTATTAACGATTAGTGGCACATAATATTATTTCTATCTTTTATAACAATAACAATGATTTTCCACGCCTCAAACTCCATTTCCTGCTACAATTTTTTCCAAAAGTTAAAACGTGTATGACAAAAGATCAAACCACGTGAGATAGACAGGACCAGCGACGTGTAAACATTAACGGCCTTTCTCCCAAAACTCTACATTCCTCTGGCATCTGACTTTTCACTCTTATCATCCGTTTAGGTGAAGGAACTTCGACAGAAAGAAGAGTAACGATGGAAGAGATTGTGTCGTCACCCACCACAGCAACTACAACCAGGAGAAAACATGATACTTCAGCTACGTCACGCATGAAGAAGGGCTGTTTATCATTCCTAGTCTCGTTGCAGGAAGGTTTGACCTATGTTAAAGCCTTATTTGTGGGTCAGGTGGGAGTAGGACCAACTTACATTTACACACTCATACGCCATATTTCTCGAGAAAACATGTACCCTTTTCTTGGTTATGATCTTATTACATGTTTAGGCAGATATTGTTCTGATTCAATTCGTTTACATGACACATAAATCAACAGGCGAAGAAAATGACGTCGAAAAATGAAAAACAAGCAGCAGCAGCAGAGTTAGAGGCCGAGAAGATGCAGGTTGAGGCTGCTGATGAAGCCGAAAACACCAAGAAAAGGCTCGACAAGCCTCTGTAACGTTATCATGATAGAGTAAATTACAACCTCCGAGAGTAGACTGTATTCATGTTAATTAATTGATGCTTATTCACTTCACTTCTGAACTGAAAAATCATTCATTAAGTACCTTATTCACTTCACAATTTCCAATATATAGACTCCAGAAATTGTTTGTATTTATTATTTTAGGGGATGCTTGATGTTTCACAGGTTCAATCTTGAAAGGAGAACGAAAATTCTTCATATTGGTTGCTTCTTTACCTGGACTTGTTTAATTATTTATTGGCTTTGGTCATTATTGGCTTTCCAACATCTTAATTAGTACTGTTATTTAGTCTGTGTAACAATCACGTGTCTTTGCCTTACAGTTAGTGCCTTCTCCTTTCATTTTCTCTTTTCCATCTGATATAACAAAACAAACTGATTGAATTTAGTAATAAACAAACTGATATAAATAATGGAAAGATTGAATTCATTATAAACATACGAGTTTATTTTAGTCAGGGACTTATTAGGTGAAGCTTTTGAATTCAGAATATGGCTGGAGTTGGAGGACCTTCTAAGCGAATATAATCATACATGATTCCCTGAACAGGGCTATCAGTAATTGCTTGTGTGAGATATATGGTGTTATTCCCTTCCACGAACATGGTGGCCGGTATCTCTACGTTGTAAAGCCTGTAAAGTCCATGAATTCCATGCCTTACTAATGTGTTGTCGTGCCCAATTTCTCCAGTTGAAAAGAGGGGAGGATCCGCTTTTGCATCATTTATCCTCACCTTAGTAAACAACACATCACTCAAAAGTGTCAGGTTTTTAGAGGTTAAAAAAAGCATGTAGATCACAGACTAATGAAACTAATATCTATAACTTGTCAAGTTATATTTCATACTTGCAGCTCTGCAATATTAGCAGTTGCCAATGCCAGTCGAAGCTTATAGTTTCCACTTTGATCTAGTCTCTCAAGTTCGAACTTGATTTGCCAAGTAGTTGCTGTGTAAGTGTCGTCATCATCCTTCTTCCTACAGGCCAATTATTCTAATTTCAAATGGAAGTTCACAACTTTCACATTCTCGAATACGAAAAGGATCGAACCTGTTGACTTGAGCATAAAACCAGTCCTTCTTGTAGTCACTAACTCCGACTGTATATACCAGATCTCCTTCAGGGTATAAATCTGCATACCTCTCCCACAATCCATATTGTCTGAACCTGCAAACGGAAAATGGAAGTCAGAGATCATAGTACATTCAAAGACATAATTTGCTGCTCAAAAGTCGAAAATCCCAGATACAGAACTAACCTGTCAGGATGATTGACATATAGTTTGTTAATGTACTTGGGGTTAGGCTGAGGAACGTAAAATTCTGCAGCGGACCTGTCAGGAATCCCAATGTCCCACAAAGTTGGGCCGTCTCTTGGGGGCTCGAATAAGAGATCGCCCAAGTTGACGTCACAGCCTACTTGGAGCATTCAGTCACATGTTAATTGTCAAAATAGATCAATTAGATAACGGAAAAACATTAAGACCTGGTGTTATGACGATGATGGTGTCATTACGGTAATCCCCAATTACACCAGGAACCCATGCATAGAGATTATAATTTCCAGTACGGACATGCCTAATGCTGAAATAACCGTCTGCATCAGTTCTGGTCCAGAATTGGTATCCCTGAAAAGAAAGGTCATTAAGAACTTCCAAGTGTGTTGTGGATGAAACAAAATGTTTGACTAGATCACCTTGCCCTCTGTTTGCCAGGACCCAGCATCCCCTGGAGGTGCTAAGCCTACATAAGCACCACGTACGCTATAGTTTTCCTTGCTAACATACCTGTCCACGACAAGGAAATAGGAACCTTTATCAGTCATCGACTAACCATTTCATTTTCCCTGTTTTCGTTCTTTTCTTTTTTGAAAAATTGTTTGACCTGATTTCAACAGATTTGATTAAAGTCAAATCGAGTTGTTAATTTCAGATTTATTCAAAAACTACATTTAACTCTATCATGAATACTTAGATATGTGAGTATATATGTGTCTGTACCTATCCCTGATCTGTAATCTGCCGCTAACTTTACCCCGTTGATCTGATCGGGGAAAATCCTCCGAATCAGGGAAGCTGTATGGCCAACTTTGGACTTCCTTGAAGGACTTTGGATTAAAAGAAAAAGAATAAAGTGTTGGCAGTCAGAGTTCTGAGTCAGAAGAAGTGAATCTCAAAATGCACATTCGGAGTAACAGTCTACGTGAAACAACAAAAAATTACTAACACAGAGATTCGACTTTATAAACTTAACACGAATAATTAAAAATTTAAAAGCAATGAAGTCTATGTGTGTTATTTACATTTCATACGCGTCTAAGCTGAAAATGTTGAAAATGTTATGCAGCAGACATTGTCAACTATGCAGATTGAACCTGAATTTTAGCATCGTCCCAGAGTGAAAGAGCATGGGTTTTATCCATGGCAGAATTAACATAAATAAAAACTGGTCCAAAGACTTTCTTCCAAGCCTCATTCGGACTAAATTTCAACACCAGATCCTCTCCACCGTAATGGGCACTGATGAACATCTGCTTGTGCACAGAACTCAGAGTTGAATGGCGAACGTTAACATACAAAAAGACTCGTGTATAATAACAAGTGAAAAGAAGCTTGGTTAGATGAATGGATGACTTACTGCTAGTGCATAGGGACCAACATGAGAGGTTAGGTTCTGTTTCAGTGGTCCTCCAGACCGGAATTCACTACTGGGTGTTATTTGCCAGAACCCCACGGGTGGATCAAAGCATATCCATCCATGAACATGGAGGTCTTGGTTCTCACTTGAATATTCATACTTATCATCCACCTGTATACGTATATGTAAAGCCTGTGTATCAATATCATATGCTGATAGAGTACTTGGACAATCCTGAAGTGCTTATATGATAATTTTGGGTCATTACCAATAGATTTCCTTCTGGAAGTTAACTAATTATCAGGAGCAAAAAAAATTCAGGTAGACTTTAATTAGATTTGACTTAACTAAAGTGAACGGGAAAATCAACAAATTAGTAATTATCACTAAGTTTACCTCTCCTTTGAACTCAGTTTCCACCGGATCGACTAGTAGGACTGCTTCTGGAACTACTAAAGGTTGGCTTCTTTCTGGTAAGCGGTCATCTGGGAGTGGCATGAATCTTTGCCTGTTGTCTGCTATTGCCATATAATGAAACCTATGGGCATACAAATGTAGAAATAATATTCACATAAAGCATATATACTTCAATATTTTTTTTAAAGATATTTTCCTGTTTTTACTAATTCTATAATATATGTAATTGGTATACAGAATTAAGGAAAAATTGAAGTACACACAGGGGAACAACTCTTACTTGTCTTTCCTAAGTTTAAATACAATTCTTATCTGTGGAAGATTGAATGGAGGCCATTCCGCTAAATGCTCAAAGATTGAATATGCGTAAAATCCTGAAGAATTTCGAAGCATTATGAACCTGATGAGGATTGACAAATCCATGTATTATTAGAATAGTTACTACGATACTTTCCTCCAGGAAGCAAACTTCAAATCCTTACCTTTTGTCCAAGTTCAGAGAAGCAAACTTCCCTTCGAGAGAGGAATCCCATGTTCTTGCGAATGAGATCTCCACCTGGTCCTCACTTTCCATTACAACTCTAAAACTTGTTCCTTCAAAGCTGGGGGGATGGGATTAGTAATGAGTAATGACCATGAAGAATAATGATAATGACCATAAGAACAATTCAAAATGAGGTTTTGAGGTGTCTGAGAATGCTATGAGAAGACAGAAAGAAACGACCTACATGTCGAATGTTCCTGTTGTGCCGGTGCTTCCTGCTTCACTCCACACATAATCCCAGTACCTACAAGTTCATATAGAAGACCTGTATCAGCTTTCTCCTTTTTACAAGTACTTTCTCTTTAAGTCATTTTCTATAACTGTACGTGTTTATAAATGCAAAAAGAATTGTACGATCATGCATAGATAATACCCTCTATGGATTTCGTCATCAACGGCAAGCAAATTGTCGATGCCATTATATTGTATGCCTGTGACAATTCCTCCTGGATTTGATAGTGTTACTTGAACTATCCCATTATCCATCACCACCTATATGTAAGTAATCCCATTCCACACTGTATTAAAACGAAGCAAATCATAGAAAAAAAAATTTATCACATGCAAGTGTATTAGGAGATTTTACATGATCATCTTCAATTTGCAATTGCACTGCAGGAGTCGACATGGGCAGTCCTGAACTACCTTCACTTGCAAACTACCTTTACACTAGTTTTCTTCAACGAATCTGGGTAAGTGTGTTCAAAGAAACATGTTATTGTGGGAGCAGGTTTCCCTTAAATCTTCCTTACTGGAAGTACTTTACTTAGTCGCCAACTATTGTTAGGTGAATAGTCGTTGTAGCGTGGAAGGCAAGCGATGAGTCCAGATAGAGACGGAAAGAAATATGATGAAAGGAAACAGTAAAATTTTGCGACTTTATGTCTAGTTCATTAAGGTTTTATATATCTCCATTCTTTAAAAAAAAAATATTGCGACTTTATGTCCAGTTTTTGTCACTAGCAATTACTGATGGCGCTCGTAAAAGAGATTGACGCGTGGAAGAGTTGCTTATTAATGTTAAGAAGCCAAAAGCATGCATACTGCATCGATTAACTGCATAAGTGTCCATCCTTTTCTTCGTAGTTGAAAAATCTGCCAACGACTTAGCTTTATTATATTTATGCTATGTTTGTGTTGACGAAAAGTTTTTAATGTAATTGAATTAAATAAAATATAATGTAATGATTTATAATGAAATGGGACGTTAATAGATGCAATATTAGAAAATTGTTGTTTGAAAATGATGAAATGGTTCATAATGTAATAAAATGAAATATTGTTTGAATGAAAAGTTTATAATATAATATAGTTTATTATTTTATATTATATCATAAACTCCCAATTAAAGATTTTCTATTTTTACTGTTTAGGATGGAATGAGATGTAATATAAAACCTTCTTCTTTTATTTCATTTCATTCCATTCCATTATAAAACCTCATCTCAAACAATGGAATAATATATTAAATTACATTCTAGTATATTATAAAACTCCCAACCAAGCATACATACCCTTGAGATTTTATAAATGTTGTGAAAAATTAGGATTTGGATAGAGCTGGGTCACAACTAAAATGAAACTGAAAATATTGAAGATAAAATAGGCACACAAATTTTAAGTAAAAAAACTCCCAAATTAGGATAAAAATCATGAACAAGGATAAAAGAATTTTACTATTGAAAAATTAGATAATTATAAGGAGAAAAAACTAAACCCTTAAAAATACACAGAATATCTTTTTCTCTCTCACCTCATGTCTCTCTTTTTCTGCTCGTTATGTATTTCTTCATGTTACTTCTGGCTTTTTATAGATATGAGTGCCTTAGGCAAATAGCTAATAAAATGGTCAGCCTTTTTGTCCCTATTAGGCATGTAATTTGGTGCCTATCAGTCACAATTGTTGACAATTCTCTCATTTGAAGATTTGATTGATGATCAATTATATTTTCACACAATTCTTTTCTAACTTGCCATTTTATGTTGCTTACGTTTCTATCAGGCTACATGAGGATCGACACCACATAAACTTGTTAACATTGATTGCTTTTGTAATAAAATATGCTAAGTTGTCTATGGTATGAATTTTTTGAATATCCATTGTTCCTTCTTCCACTTTCTCACAAACAAAGTGGTATTAAACTCGAATATGTTTTGTCTTTGAATAAAATGCTGGATTCCTTGCAAGATGCCGAGTACTTTAGTTATCACAAAACAGAGTAATCTTCTCTTGTTTGCATTCGCGTTCTTCCAACTTTAACCACGCTACTTCTTTGTTAGCTTGTGTAGCTACTACATATTCTGCTTCTGTTGTTGCGGTAGCTACAATTGACTACAATTTTGAAACCCAGCTCATAACTCCTCTAGCTAATGTAAACACATATTCTGTAGTGAATTTACTTTTATTAAGATCACTCGCATAATCAACATCAACTTATCCTCTAACAATAAAATCTGATCCTCCATAACATAATGCAACATTCAAAGTTCCCTTGATATATCTGAGAATTCTCCTCCCAGTATTCCAATGCTATCTACCAAGATTCGTCATGTATTGACTAACTATTTTCACTGCATATGCAATGTCTAGTCTTATACAAATCATAGCGAACATTAAGCTTCCCACTGCTAATGTATACGAGACTTGAGACATCTCCATCCTGTCTTCTTCATTGCTAGGTGTTAAGTTGTCATTTTGTGCTTATTTTCTATTTAATTCTCTTTAATGTGTGGAAATTATTATCCAAAATTAATGGAATTGTCTCTTAATTTTTCTCAGGTGATTTTCAACACTTTGGAGATGGAATTGAACTAAAAAGATGCAAAAGAAACAAAGAAAATCTGAAAATTTTGGATTGACAACAAATTCAATGACTAAGCGTGGGCACGTGTAAAGACAAAAATAATCTGCAGATCTATTTTCAAATTCAAATATGAGATTTTCATAATCTTGGAAAATCAGATTGCTGGAGATTTGCAACCTGAATGCGTGGAAGGGTGGATTTGCTACTGTTCACGTCAGTCATTAGATTAGAATAGTTTTAGAATTTCTGTAGCATTTTTTCTTTCAGTTCAATTCAGTTTACATTTCTGCATTTTCTTCTAAGTATTTTCGTTTTTTTAGGAAAAGACTAGGGATGGAGACTATGTGTTTTGTTATTTCTTTGATGTTTACTTTCGTTATGAGTAGCTAAATCCCTTTTCTTGGTTGAGAGAAACTATGTTATTATCTATTATGTATGAGATAATTTAATAAAGTTTGTTTTGTTAATGAGTATTGAGTGTCTTCCGAATTACTTTTTCTAATTGAATTGATTGATTTGTAAGTGTGCCATTAAGAATTGATTCGTTTAATAGTTAGATTAATAAAATATGATGTTCAGTTTTGTTAATCTCAAGTAACAATTAGGAATATCTTTACGTTAGAGTGGGAAATTCTAAGAAGATACTCATCTTGATTAAATGCATGTCGTACATATGTTATCTTGTTCATTAGTTTCTTAGTTCTTAAAGATATTATTCAATTGAACCTACGATCATATCTAGGTCGTTGATTAATAAGAATGCTTAGAATACATATTTCTATTCATTTATACTTAAGAGAACATCCCCCAATGAATGTTTATTGATGAACTGAATTTTATATCAAGGATTCATTTTAGTATGATAACATCGGTGACCCGAAACTAAGGTTTTTCTATTAAATTTTCAGATCCAATTACTAAATTTCATGAATTGAAACCCCCCACCCCTTCATTACTTTGTTTTAGTTTTGAACTTGTAGACCCTTTATCGTTAAAATTTCTCATGGGAACGATATCCACTTATACTACTGCATTAATTTATATTAATAGAAGTTGGTTTTTTTAAATTTAGTTGCAGGCGATAGCATTACCAAATTCATTGTCGAGGAATTTCTTGACAATTTTTTAGTGATGTTTTTGTTTTTGTTTTTGTTTTTGTTTTTATTTTTGGTTTTATTGCTCTTGGTTACCTTGTCTTCTTTTTGTTTTAGTTTCACATCTTTTTCTCATTTTTTGATCTTTTAGCGGCATGGCTCACTTTCAGTATCCTTATTATGATGATAAGTTTCCATCTGTTGCAACTTTTAGGTTTGATCATTAAGTGGTGGATTTCACATCCATAACAACGCAAGTACTGAGGGATTTGATAACGAATATGGCTTCCAATACACAACAATTCAGAATACGTACTAGACATGGATCAAAAAGTGTGAATGAGGTGAATGTAACCATATTGGAGAAAAGATTGGATGATCCTACATCCTTGGTGAGACAAATTACGGTTACAAAGAAAAAAAAGGAAAGGTATGTGGAATATATGTAATGTTAGGACATTCCATTGATGCATGTCCGATTTTGCAGGAAGAAAACGCAAAACAGATGAATGCCGTGGGAGGTTTTGCTAGACCGAATCAAAGGAAGTATGACCCATTTTCCAACACCTACAATCTGGGATGGCACGATCACTTGAATTTGTGTTATGGAAATCCTCAAGGGTAGCAAGCAACCACGAATTTCTAGCAGTATAGACAACCATATGTGCCTCAACAACATCAAAATGCAAAATCCAATTCCGAAGGTAAGCCCTCTTTGGAAGATATAGTTCAATCTTTCGCCACTAACACTTTGACGTTTCAGCGAAATACTAAAGCAATTATTCGAAATATTGAAAATTAATAAAGAAATATTGAAAATTAAATAAGCCAAATGGCAACTACCATAAATCAATTAGAGGCACAAAATTTTGAAAAAATTTTCAGCACAACTGGAGATCAATCCCAAACAAAGTGCGAAGGCTATCACATTGCGGAGTGGTAAGGAATTGGAGGAACCACTTCCAAAAAATTCTAGAAGAGAGGTAGAAGAAGAAGCAATGCAAAAGGCACCTTCACAACCAAAAATGATGCAAAATAATGTACAAAATATAGTGGTTCCACCCCCTTTTTCGAGTCGATTTGCCAAGGCCAAAAAGGAAAAGCAAGCGGAGTTAGGAGAGGAAGAGGTTATAGTTCGAGAAGAGATAGAGGTGCAACCTCCTAAGGCAAGCGATGCAGTTCATATTATCGCTAACCGAATTTTGTTTTCTTTTCCTAGTTGTTTACAGGTAAAAGAAGAAGAAAAGCCGCTAATCACATATGAGTTGAACGAGTTGTGGGCAAGTGAGCTTAAGATCAAAGGTGGCGAGCAGGATGTTGAGTCTCGATAGCCATTGGTGATACCCTTATGAAGACAATCCTAGTGTGAGAAGGACGATGCCCAAAAAGACGAGTGAACATTAAAGTATGATGGTGAAACGATGAAGCTCCACTCATCATAAGTCATAGAGCATAAGGGTGAGCATTTGGGTAATTCGGGCCCAATTTTTACTGTTCGGGCCCGGCCCGAATTATCCGAAATTTTTTTTATCTTACCCGACCTGAACCTGAAATTTCATTACCTAAAATTTTGTTCCGGTAAAGCCCGAATTACCCGAAATTTTATTTGGTTCTCTTTCAAAAATTACACAAAATAACTAAATACTTGAATTACATTTTCATATCTCA
>JANITW010000002.1:7272712-7283999 GCA_027564335.1 Erythroxylum williamsii | reverse complement strand
CATTTTTAAAATTATCTTCTTATCTAAAACGTAATATTTATTTAAATTATTTTTAATTATTAAATCAAATATAAATTAAAGTTTATATTTTGAAGATAATTTAATAATATATTAACAGAAATTATATTAGAAAAAAATTTAGATCACTAATTTTATAATTTTTGAAAGTCGAAAGAAACAAAACTAAAACATTTTAAAAATTATTTTCTTATCTAAAGCGTAATATTTATTTAAATTATTTTTAATTATTAAATCAAATATAAATTGAAGTTTATATTTTGAAAATAATTTAATAATATATTAACAGAAATTATATTAGAAAAAATAAAGATCACCTATATCAAAATAAAAAAAAAAGTAAAGATCATTTTTATAAGAATTGAAAATAGTAAGAAACAAAGCCAAGTTTATGGGTTTATGCGTGGGAGAAGTCAGAAGAGTTCAATCCATGTTTTGTGGAGGGGTCTGTTGCTAACAATTGAGGAGAGCAGATGTGGGTTGAATTCACGTGATTCTAAACGTGAATTCAACCCCTCCTTAATAATGCATTTGAATTCTATGTTGAATTCAACCCATACATTTTTTTAATACCAAACACCTGAATTGAATTCAATCTCATGATTGAATTCAATTCAGGCTTCTCCAAACAGGGGGTTAGTTTTTTAATGTATGCAAATGTTCTTTTTGTTATAGTGGTAATCAACGAAAAATTATGCAAATCAACGAGGACAATCGCAATTAAACATTGTATGATAACTTCTTATATGTTTTTGATTTGGCAAAACACCGGAATTGTGAAGCTCTGCATTTGTTGTATATCTCATTTTATATCATTTTCCTTTTACAATCATGTAGGTATGATAAAGTTGCAAGATCTATCGTAAGCTATGCAGAATAGCAAGTATGGTTCGGATTAAGGGGATTAAAGGGTTTATTTTGATAAGGTATCTTTTCATAATAGCAAATAGTTAAACATTCTCAATAATAGCATTGTATTTGCTTTTAGCTTATAAAAAAGAAGAAAGAATATTGTGGCCATAAAGAGTATGATTACCAAATAAGACAGATAATTCAATCAAGGTGAAAAAAACTTCAAAAGAAGAAACAGAACTGATTTTCATGTATTAGTCGTTTTGTCTAAAATTCTTAGAAAACAATATAAAATTTGAGTGCCTTAATATCAGAAATCAAAGGAGAAAATGACATCGTGGGATCAGAAATTCTAGTCATGAAAAAACTTAAAAAGTCCCAATAACAAGTTTTCTCCCTTGGTTTCATTGTCTGGTTAAAGTTTATTTTCTTGGTAAATTGGCTGAAGATATTGATCCTGTAATCAGTTAACGTCCTGGTGTCTGAGTTAGATACTGTATCAGGGAAACTTAACGTCAACGTTTAGAAAAGAGCCAAGCCCATCAAGTCTTCAATCGTCTTGAAGTCAAAATAGTAAAATAGAGGCATAAAAAGATAATTTAATCTTTACATTACCGAGTCATATGTATAACAACATAGTTTTGTAGAGATGCACAATATTGACATATCTGGTTTAGGCTTTAAACATACTATTACCTAGTCATAAATGATGCCATATTTGCTTTTATTTTGATGAGAATAGTGCTTGGTTTGTGGGTTCAGCAGATGGAGGACCTTCAAGACGTATATAATCATACATTAGGCCCTGCCAAGGGCTTGTGCATCTCGGTTGAGTCAAGAAGATGGTATTTTCTCCTTCATTTAGCCGAGAACCAGGTAAATTAACATTGTAAAGCCAGTAGAGCCCATGAATCCCATGTCTTGCAATCGAGTTGTCCCTCCCTATTAATCCGGTTGTAAACAATGGGCGATTCGCATTTGGGTCATTCACACGAACCTACATGGGTGGATCAGAAAACTTTCAACTTCGTGACTGTGTGAATTGCAAGCAAAACGGTTTCAAGAGTAAAATGACATTTCACTTCACCTCTCAATGCACAGTACAGTAAGTAACCATTCAATCATGAAGAGCTAGCTCTTTTACCTGTAACTCTGCCAGAGTTGCAGATGCAAGTGCCACTCGCAATTTATAGGTGCTATTCCGATCCACTTTCTCAAGTCCGAATTTGATCTGCCATGTAGTTCCTACGTTTGTGCCATCATCTTTTCTTCTATTGTTCAAAGACGACGTGGGATGGTTATTAAATATGCAATATGGTTAACTTATCTCTGAACAAAGGATAGCTGATACATGAGAGGAATATGAAAACTAGAGAAGAAATAATTCAGTCCTCATCACTACGAGACGTGGGTCTATGGCCTATACTTGCCCATAGTGACTCAGCGCAAGTAATTGCTCAGGTGTCGAGGTATTGTTTCAAGAAACTCACTTTTCTGACGGGCATACAGACAATTAATCCGACTTCTGGCTATTCAACAAACAGACCTCCAACTCAAAAGATGCAAGTACAATGTATGTGTTGGCAATCCACATCAACTAGTACTTAGTCTATGTTAAAGAATTGCACCTGATAACCTGAGCAAAAAACCAATCTTTGCTATAGTCACTAACACCCACTGTGTAAACCAAGTCTGCATTAGGATACAAATCCAAATATCTGTCCCACAGCCCGTACTGCCTAAACCTGCAAATTGAAGGAAACGACTAAAACATGTGTCACACTAAAATGGATCCAGTCATCTTTTAGTCTCAAATTCTGGAGAATTAAAAAAATAACTAGTGTCTAACACTTCATCTCCAGTACAAATTCTGAAGATATCTAACCTGTCAGGATGATTGACAAATAGCCTATTGATATGTTTTGGATCAGGATCAGGGACATAAAACTCTGCCGCAGATCGATCAGGGATGCCTATTTCCCATATTGTGGGTCCATCTCTTGGAGGCTCATAAACAAGATCCCCCATTTCCATATTACAACCTATATATTGCACGATAATGAACACTACAAATTTTACTTAAAATGAAACTGAAAGAAGACTGTAAGGTAGAAAAAAAACCTGAGGTTATTGTTATGTCAGCATCAAGACGGTAATCTCCAATAAATCCAGGGACCCATGCATACAAATTATACACTCCAGTGCGTATGTGTTTAATGGTGAAATTACCATTCTCATCTGCCTTAGTCCAAAACTGGTAGTGCTGATCAGAATAACAACCAAAATAATTGATCAGTAATAGGATCAGAGGCCAACAACCAATCAGAAATATACCACTCTTTTAACTGATTGATGGACTAACTCTCCAACAACCTTCACATTCGCAACATCCTATGAAAGGCTATTAAAATGACAAGTTATCATACAAGCATTTTCAGGAATTTTGTCATAGAATTTTCAGGTCAACAACTGCGTTCTAAGATAACCTCTTTTTCTTCTTTATGGTCATTTGATGGACTTTATCTAGCGCTCTTGTTACAAAGAACTGAAAAGGACAGAGAAGGTAACAAAGATCACCTTGCATTCCCGCTGCCATGATCCAGTGTCACCTGGTGGGGCCAACCCAACATAAGCACCTCTGGCAAATATGTAGTCCTCGCTCATATACCTAGATGTCAAAAGAACAAAAAGTTTTTATCACATTTATGAATATCATATAGCCAATGCCAGAGACTCGAGAAATAATGGTAATTCGTGTCATTTTTGGAATTTATACATAATAGAAAATCTATTCCCGCTTGCTGGTCTTAGAAATGGATTGAGGATACATCAAAATCACTAGTGCAATGTTCCCTATTGTACAACAATAATGAATACTTCCAAACATTGGGACAATTTATTTACAATCAATAGAAACGGCAATACTTAATATCATGAGGACAGGCACAAACATCAATCCTCAGTCAAACTTAGTGAAACATTATCCCATGCAGATCCGCTTGTTTGGCCATGCTTGTTTACATGTTCATCAATTAGGTTATCAGCCTAATAGCAGATCAAATATTAAATTTCTACCTGTCACGGACTAGTAGTCTGCCACAAACATTGCCACGCTCTTCTGCCTTCTGAAAATCCTCAGAAGCAGGAAAACTGTACGGCCAACCTTGGACTTCAGCCATCATCTGCGAAAAAGTTATCCCGTTATTTCACCATTTGAAAAGAACGAGAACTTGCGACTTTTACTTGTTTAACCTGCATTTTAGCATCCTCCCACAGCAAATAAGGGGCGTCTGCAGTTGAAGCAGAATTGAGATAAATAAAAACAGGGCCAAAAACTTTCTTCCAGTACTCGCCAGCATTAAACCTTGGAACCAGATCTTTTCCAGCATAATGTGCGCTATGAAACATCTGCAAGAACATTGCGTCGACAGTCAACTTTATTGAGCTAGTTGGGCATAAATCAAACCCAATTGTCACACTTACGAAATAATTAATGTGCAAGATCAGTTATTTACAGCAAGGGTGGTGGGGCCAACATGTGATGTTAAGTTCTGCTTTACAGGCCCGGCTGTTCGGAACTCATCACTTGGTGTTATTTGCCAGAATCCCACAGGTGGCTGGAAACATATCCATCCATGGACTTTATTATCTTCGTTCTTGCATGAGTACTGGTACTTGTCATCCACCTGTAATTAGTGCTATCATGTAGAACTCACAGGATCATTGCACTGACATTTCAAGATATTAGAAGAGAAGCATCTCTAACTCCTCTTCAAAGAACTTGGTAAATGTTCTGATATGAATGTGCAAAACTCAAATTCGTCAATCCTTGCATAAGGTTACCTAATTTAAATTCCATTTATCAGTACAGCTAATGGGGAGGAAAATAGCCTCACAAAAAAATCCAATGATTGAAAAGTGACAAAGAAAATAAGAGAATGGTGATAAGATATTGTTATCAGATAGAAAAGAACCTCTCCTTTAAGCTGTGGATTCTTTGGATTAACAAGGAGGACAGCTTCAGGATATCCGAGAGTTTGGCATCTTCCTGGCATCCGATCCTCGGGTAGGGGCATAAATCTTTGCCGGTTGTCAGCTACGGCCATGTACTGGAACCTATCCTCTCAAATAAAAAACAACTCTAGTCAGTCAATGTTGTTTAATAAATTAAAGAAGAAAATTAGATTGTATTTCATAAAAGATTAAACCTTCCACAGACACTGCCAATAATAATTCAGCAAGCAATTGCAACCTAATGAACCAGATACATGTTTTGAAGTATTATCAGTCATGCAATACTTTCTTTTCTTTTCTTTTTTCCTTTTGTTTGTCATCAGAAAGTTATACCATGATTCTTATATTTTGCAAAATCGATGAATTAACAAGCTAAAGCTGATTCACCAAGGTTGATACAGGACTAAAGAAGCACAGAAGCTAATATAACTATGCAGGAAATTAAAAACAGAACACTTAAAGTAAATCAAGTTATGACAAAACATAAGACTTTATGGACTCATTATCTGAAACAAGTACAAAATGCAAGACTTTGTGACCCATTTACTTGTCCTTTCTGAGTTTGAATGTAATTCGGGTTTCGCCAAGTTCAAAACCAGGCCATTCCGCCAAGTGCTCGTAAATGGCGTATGAATAGAAACCCGAGGAACCACGAAGTAAAATAAATCTGTAAAACAGTAGAGATCATCAGAACTTCCACAATAAAGATCTACTTGCACAATAAATGCATGATGTACAGGTAGAAATATAAAATTCTAAGGACCTTTTATCTATGTTCAGGGGAATATACTTGCCCTCCAAGGAGGAATCCCACATTCTTTTGAATGAAAGTTCAATCTGTTCCTCGTTTTCCACAATAATCGTAAAACTAGTTCCCGAGATCCTGCATCACACTATGTTAGGAAAATTCCAAAATATAATTGATTTATTTTTAAAGCATCTTAGGGAATTCAATACGAATTTCCGTACCAATATCACTATGCAGTAAGAAGTACAAGGAAAAAGAACAAGGAATTCTTTGTATCAACACAAAGGCTTAGGTAACAAACTTGATAGAAATAACTCTTTCCAATAGAACATAGCGATATCCTCAAATGGTTTAAGATGGGACAGGCAACTAGGTGTAAAACCAATACTTTCAAAAGATTCACGTGGAATTTCAGACTGCAATCTATGTCAATAATGATTATTCAGTTGACAACGTGATTACAACACCATTGACACAAGAAACACAACTCCTATGCAGATACTTTCGATTTCGTACAATTTGTATGTAACAAGCATGAGAGACAGATGAGGGAGGAACATACACATCAAATATTCCCTTGCCCCCAGGTGGATTCCAGTGAAGATCCCAGTACCTACACATTTAAAACTGTTGTTAGGATCACTCAAAAATACATTTACATTTCTTTTGTTAATTCTCTTCAGGAGCTAGTTTCAAAATATCTGCAGCTATGCTTAATCTAACACGAATCCACATACCAAACCATATACCAATATTCAACAAGTATGTTATTCAGCTACTCAATCATTGATTCTTGTTTATATTCAACAAGTATGTTATTCAGCTACTCAATCATTGATTCTTGTTTATATCCATGCATCAAATATTCCATTAGCTACAGCAAAATGGTAATCACAATAGGGTGTTGTGAAGCTGGAGGACTTGTTCGCTATGTTTCCTAACATAGCCACAGGGATAAGCATATGCCAAAACCTGAATATTATTGTTCATATCACTACTAAAATTTGATGGTCAATTAAGTACTAAAACTCATACATAATAAACAGATCACAAAATTTTAACTTCCGGATTTGTGGGAAAGTATATGGATGGCCAAAAACCATATAGTCAGCACAAGGAGCAGAACTAAAAAGGCGGGGTCCAACGAAGAAGTTTAAGAAAACTGTAACACCATGTACCCTCTATTTGATTCACGATTAAGAACTTCGAGCAAATTATCAATGCCGTTATATCTTATTCCAGTGACAATTCCCTCTGGTTTGGATAAAGTGACTTGAACTATGCCATTGTCCAGTACCACCTACAGAAATCAAGACATCAAATTGAATCACGATACTTCAAAACTAAAAGTAGTAGCACGCATACCCTTCCAGAATCACCGGAAAGCAATAACTTCAACAGCATAAACCGAAGACAAAAAGACAAATAAAAATCACACATAAATGCGGGTGAATGTGTAGAATAGGAATGTAAGATTTCATTACATGGCGATCTTGAATATGCAAACGAACAGGGTGAGCTGACATTTTGCGGTGCTTATTGTGTCTTGAAGCTTCTCCTTCGTGTTGATTTCCCAAATCTAGAAAACCAATACACCAAAGAACACTAGTAAAAATTTCGCCCAAAGAAATTGTCACTGATCTCTAAAACCCCATACGCTTTGCTTAAGCTAGAGACAAAGAGTATAAATTTCAACCTTTCACTTGCCTTAGGGATATATTTAAGGAAGTTAATTAATCATTCAATGTCGAAGAACCCAAATCACCAATCAGTCGATAATTATGCAAATTACTGACTCGTTCAGAAGAAATTCGTAATCACATCAACAATAAAACTTCAATTGTCCACGTGAAAACGATTCAATTTATCAGTCGATATAAGAATCATCATCATGCATTAAAAAAAAACGAGAAAGTGATCGGAAATAGAGTGATGGACGATGATCATATAAGGAAAATTTAAGAAAAAATAAAAATAAAAATAGCCAAAGATAGAAAAGGCACCGCCTGGTATCTGTTGAGTGGAAACAGTTAAGACGTTAGCATCACGCGAGCAGCCACTACAATCCCCTAGAGAACGGAAGAAACTAAGCAAAGTTTTCTTCATCCAATAGGCGCTTGATGATTGACGATCAGCGGCGGTTAATATGGGAAGTGGCGGCAAAGGTTTGAACTATTCAAGTGGAAACTAACTTACCATCTTCTTTTCTTTTTATCAAGATAATTCTATTTTGAGTCACTTCCTACAAACAATTAATCCTTTTTCTCGCATATTCCTTAACAGCATATAAAGGAAGGAATAAGCGGTAAATCATTGGTAAGTACTGATTTGTTTAAGAAATATAACAGTGTGGACCCTGGGATGAGTAAATTTAGAGATGGAAACATTCGCCAAAAGTTGAATCAGAAAATAAATAGTAAGCAGCCACCAGAACACGACAGGCTCAAAGCATGAGCTTCAGGCCATTTGTTTTTAAAGCTAAGAATAGCAACGGATTGGACCGAATTAAACGTTGTAGCCGTCTAGCCCACGGTGAAGGTTCAAATCAGAATTGGAGTACAAAATAATGTCACTTTCGATTTAAACATCAGATTATAGTTAAATTAATAAATTAATAAATTTAAGGTTTAAAAGATTTGAGCCAGACTGTTATAAAATTAATTAAAAATTAAATTTTTTTGAATAAAATCAAGAGGCGTAAAATTTAAAAAATACGAGATTATTAAATAAAAATTAATTAATTAATTTTAAATTTTAAAAAATTGATTAATTTGAAAAAAAAGACTAATTAACTAACAAATTGGTCAATTTTTAACAATAAAAATTATTAAAGTGAATCAAACTATAAAATTAAAAATTGTAATCATTGAACAATTTTACTTTTAAGCTTACGGACTAAATAATGTTTGAGACCATTGACTCAAAATTGAGACTAATTTGGTGGGAGCTACTAAGAAGAAAAATAAGGAAATAGATATTTATTTGCAAACTTGAGTGCAAGAATCTTAAACACCTAAAGATAGTCAACGTGGAGTGGACAAATCTCTAATACAATAAAACAAATGACTCAATCATCAAATGAAATATATTAAACTGTTTATTTATACTAGTAAGATCATAACAAACTTCCTAAAACTTAGCTAAACAAATAAGAAAGCGGTTGTTGCAGATATCCCTTGATATGTGGAAGTGATAATCATGGAGAATTTGCAAGTAGTTGAAGATTTCCCTTGTTTTTTGTGAGACCTAAGAAATTTTAGATACTGTTGGTTTCTTCACTGTTGACATTTTCCATCGACATGTGATTCTGATGTTTATTCTTCCTTCTAAAATAAGTTTTCAAGGAAGGTGTCGTAACAATGCATCCCCCTTAAAAAGTCGTGAAAAGTCGACTTGTCCTCAAGGCAAAAAGTGGGAAATTGTTCAGCAACGAGGTCATAACACGCCCAGCTAAATTCTTCAATTGGCCTTCCTGTCCATTGAATCAACAACTCAAGAGAAGAAACTCCAGCTGACTGTGTCCAGCGATGGAAAAGAATTTTTTCAAGAGTTAAAACTAATTCCCAATCTGGATTGATAGGTAGAGGGGCTGAAACTTTAGGTGTTTGATGTCCATGGGCTGATCGAAGGAGGGAGACATGAAAAATGGAATGGACCTTAGAATTTGCTGGTAGTTCAAGCTTATAGGCTACTGGTCCAACACAACAAAAAATTTTGTAAGGACCAAAGAAGCGAGGGGAGAGCTTAACATACTGTCTACGAGCTAATGATTGTTGACGGTACGATTGCAATTGTAAAAATACATAATCACTAGCTGCATACTTCTCGTCGATGTGCATCAACTTGTTGCTTCATCCTGTTTTGAGCCTTCAAGAGTTGTTCTTTGAGAAGTTTTAGTATAGCATCACGTTTGATGAGTTGAGCTTCTAGTTCAACAATCTTAGTTTCACCATGAACAAAGAAGAAATGGATGGAGGGTCATAACTATAGACCAACTTAAAGGGTGTGGTGCAGTGGAAGAATGAAACCCAGTATTGAAAGAAAATTCAGCCCATGGCAGGTAGTTACTCCAATTACGTGACTGTTCACGAACAAAACACCGTAAATAAATCTTCAAGCACCGGTTGACAACCTCCGTTTGGCCATCCATTTGGGGAGGGTAAGAGGTGCTCATACATAATTTGGTGTTACCAAGTCGGAAGAGTTCCTGCCAGAAATTATTGAGAAACATAGCATCACGATTAGAAACTATAGATCTCAGTATGCCATGAAGACGTACAATTTCCCTGCAGAAAATTTCAGCAATAGATTTGGCAATATAAGGGTGAGTAATAGGAACAAAGTGTGAGTATTTGCTAAGACGATCAACGACCACCAAGACAGTATCATAACCACCAGACTTGGGTAGTCCTAAAATAAAGTCCAATGAGATATCCTCCCAAATTCGGGCTGGTATTAGAAGGGGTTGTAAGAGACCAACAGGTGCTAAGGTTTGATACTTTGCTTGTTGACACACCAAGCAATTCTGAATATAAATGCAATCATCCTGCTTCTTCTTAGGCTAGAAAAAATTTGAAGAGAGCCTCTTTAAGGTCTTCAAATAGCCACCATGACCCGCCATAGGTGTATTATGTGATTCGGAAAGAAGTAGTTGGCCAAGTGTGGGAATGTGTGGAACCACTAACCTTTTTTTGTAATAAAGCTTGCTATCCACCACATGGAAATCTGGTTGAGTGAATGGGGATTATTGAATAGCTGCCAAAATATCACGAGTGCAAAATATCATGAGTGCATGGGTCTTCTTGAAGAGAGTCAACCCAATGAGCAAAGTCCAATGGAATTGGTACTACAAGTGCTAAGAAATCAACATGATGGGGTCTTCGTGAAAGTGAATCAGCACCAATATTTTCTTTCCGAGCTTTGTAAACAATGGTAAAATCAAATGGCAAGAGCTTTATAAGTAACCGTTGCTACTCATTAGTGGTCACACGCTGGTTTAGGAGATATTTAAGGCTTCGATTATTTGTCCTCACAAAGAAATGACAACCCAAAAGGTAGTGTTTCCATTTCTGCAATGCTAACACAAGAGAAAGCAACTCCCTGTCATAAATAGATTTAAATCTGTTGGAAAATGAAAACCCATTACTGAAATAAGCGATTGGATGATCATATTACAGAAGAATGGTCCCTATTTCTTCTGATGAAGCATCACATTCCACCGTAAACGGTTGGGAGAAGTCAGGCAAGCGGAGGACAAGAACCATTGTGAAGGCTTGTTTGAGTTGTAATAAAGCTTGTTCTGCTTTTGGTGACCAATGGAAAGCATTCTTCTTGGTGAGATCAATTAGTGGCCTGGCTATCAAGCCATAACCTTGAACAAACCTGCGATAGGAACCTGTCAAACCCAAGAATCCTCCTAGCTCCTTCACATTAGCTGGAATTGGCCAACCTAAAACTGATTGAATTTTATTCTGATCAACAACCAACTCCTTCTGTTGAGATAATATGCCCAAGAAAAGAAATGTTGGGCTGTCCAAATAAGCATTTGGAGGCTTTAACATAATAGTGATTTTCTTGAAATAACTGTAAAATAATCTGCAAGTGTTAGAGATGTTGTTTAAGGGACGAGCTATATATTAGGATATTATCAAAGAA
>JANITW010000002.1:7229082-7240257 GCA_027564335.1 Erythroxylum williamsii | reverse complement strand
ATTTATAAATGTAATTATATTAAGAATTGTGGTTTAAATGTGTTAAAAACTGATTTGGTGTTAATACTTATTATTTCAAAAAATTTCGTGAATTTTAGAAATTTTCTAAAAATTTGGGATATTTTGAACTAGGAAAAATACCGAAATAAGAGACAAATAGAATTGTGTCATATGACAGTCTTATATGTTTGACAAATGGCCCATATGCATTGGTGACATGTGTCAATGTGTTATTAACCCCTGTAGGTATATGTTGAGTAGAAAATTTCTGTAGCTCTCTATGGTCTTCACCGAAAACACCCACACTAAATCTTCATCATCGAAATATTTTTTTTAATTCTCACATTTATGTTATACCTGACCAAGGAAGCATTTCAGTTAAGCTATTGTTTTGCTTCTCCTTGTTCTTGTTTTCTTCCCCATCCATTAAAACCTATTCTTCACTCTGGAAATTTGTCTGAATCAATTAAGTGATGTTTTAAGTTTTACTAAGTACTGTAAATGATTGTTTGATGATAGTTTAATGTTTGTAAATGGATTCATGTATGAGTTGTGTAAGAAGAGTAGTTTTGGTAATAGCAATGAATGGGTTAAATAAAAAATTTGTAAAATAGGAATTTTGCAGAAAGTGTATTTAGAATTATGAGAATATGAGTTTAATGAGAATTTGTGAAGTAGATAACTGCAGAAAAGTATGAAATAGGTTCTGTTTTGGATGATAATTGATTATGAAAAAATGCAGAAAATGAAAAAAACTGCAGAAAATGATGAATGTCTGTATATGAGTTTTGTTTTTAATGTTAGTGTTAATCTTGAATTTTGGGTTGTTTTTAGAGTAAGATGAATTAAAGAGAAAAAAAGGGGGACTGCATGATTGTGACATTGAAGGCATAGTTAATAGTCAAATATCCTTCATTCTTTTTACTATAACTTCTTCTTCCGACCTCCAAATGACATGAGATTTTAACCAACAAACTCATAACACATTGTTCTTTATATTCATCAAAATTTATAGCCATCTGAATTAATTTGGAAGAGATTAATTGATGAGTTTAGGATGAAAATGTTGAGGTGTGCTAGAATTTGATAACTGGAATGTTTTTACTGAACATGTTTCAGTATTTTGGCTATATTTTAATCTGTAGATTTTCAAATGAGATGATCCTTGATTAAATTGAACTAGAGACATTTCAATAGAGACATTTCGATAAAATTTCTGAGAAGAAATTGAATTTGAATTTTATTCTTAAGGGTCTTGAAAATTAGCCTGAAATTGAGTCTTAGCTTAGGTTGTAGCACTACCAGTGACAAAAATCATGTCCCGTTGTTATCAAATAAACTGTATTGATGCAGGCCGAATCAAACATAGTTATCTTCACAAAAGTTGTAACTTATTCTCTTATCTTTCAATTGATATAGAGTTTGTAATTTTTGGATATTGGAATTGAGAGATATGAGTTGAACAACTTTAAGTACATGATCATACACTAGCCAAAATTTTAAATGTACTCAATCTGTAGTATTTTGAGCATAACTCATAGAAAAATAAACCAAATTGTATGATATTAATGTCATTAGAAACTTAAGACATAGAAGAACAATTTTATAGTAGGAGGTGTTACTAAATTACTCCATTTTCCTTGTCAAAATAATCGTGTAAAGTAGACCCGAAAGTATGTAAAAAAAATCTGGAATGATCAATTGGGCTATGAAATTAGTTTTAAATTGTTTATTGTGGTCCAAACCCTTAGTACAAATTAACTTATGTGAGCTTTGATATATGAATGATATTGTGACAAGAATAATGATAAGATATCCTAGATTGTCATTGAGCATGCATTGTACATATTTCATGTATATAGACGTGCATAAATGAATACTTATACAATTGTGCAAAATTGTGATATATGTAGATGTGTTTGACATGTTATAGAGGAGCATTTGGAGCACCATCATCCAAAGATTGCCAGGACTTCAAGGCAATAGCTTTCTGGAACAATTTGTGAGTAACCTAAAATGATCTAACTTTGATTTGTTCTGTTAGATATTAAATTGAATTGATTTGTGATGTATGTATACTGAATTCTGGATATGAAAAGTCTGAGAACATTGGAAGTGTTACTTAAATATGAATTTGATAGACTACTTGTTTCTCACTTAAATGTTGAATGCCGGACTAAAAGTTCGATGAAAAATGTGAACGAGAAAGAATTTGAATGTGACTAAATGAGCATAATGATTGAATTTATGGAATGCATTTCATTCCAATGCATGAAATATAAAGGCATTTGTGATTGATGTCATCAGTAAAAAAAGAGCTTAAAACTCAAACATTCATGGGAAGAGCCTACGACTCAATGTGTACAATAAGCCCTTTATCCCCAACGGATAAGGGATGATATGAAAGAGCCAGGTATCCACAACGGATACGGGACAGTGAAAAAGACACACGGTTACAACAACGTAATAAATAAATTTGACTCTCATAAACATTACATTCACATACAATATGAATAAATTGAAAGATTGCATTGATTTGAGGACTTTTATTTTATGAATACGTGATAATTTATCGATGAATGTGTTCACCAAAATTGTAGCGAAATGATGAATTGTATGGATTTGTATTTGAAATGTGACACCTGTAGACAAAGTATTACGTGATATTACGTGATGATAATCAAGTTGATGTGAGTTGTATGATAACATGAATTATTATGTCGTATGACAAGAGTGAATCATCGAGGATAGTTACTCAACTGAATTCGCAAAACTCACCAAAATTGCAATGTTAATAATTTCAGGTTTGAGAAAGTGACCAACTTAGCTGCTAAGATTGAATAGAAGAATTTTATACCACTTTTGGATACAAGTTATGGGTCAAAGGTCGATAAGTTGGGACTGAAGGATTAGTTTTTAGTTTTTGGTTAATTCCTTATGTATGCAGCATACAGTGTAGACCGAACAGTGAGCGTTGATAGGTTGATAATGTATAAATACGAATGATGGATCTTTTGTTACGTTGTAAATTATGATTTATGAAATAAAATGAGGACATTTTGGATTTTTGATAATGTGTTATTTCTGATTTTGTTTACAATGCCAAGTAACACAGTGAAGGTGAAATAGTTCACACGTCAATTCTGTCGGGCATGTGCACGTGTGACCGTATGGCACACATACATGTATCAAGCGAGATTGGGGTGTTACAATGCATCCCTGTCTTTCTTAAATATATATTGAGTTTGTAATAGAAATGTGTTGAGAATGCCTTGTCTTAACAGTAAGAGTCATGTGTTACAGTATTAACTTCTATTAATTTAAAGTGTTTGCCCTTTATAAATGTAGTATCGTATTGACGTTGGTTCAAACATACATAATATTTAACATGAGTTCACTTGTCCACCCTTAAATTTATTTTTTTGAACTCTCACCTACAACTTAAGGCAGATATTGTGACCACATGAACACTCCAATAAAATTTCTTTTAACTTATCATCTAAGTCGACATTTGCGGTTTAAGTTTCTTATATTAGCTCTAAAATTTCATCATGATAATAGACTTAAAAATTTATCATCTCCAGTCATTACTAATACTTGAAGTGATTGCTCGTGCGAGAAGGTGAATCTTTTATCTGCCTGACAAACTCTTTAACTCACTATATATATATACATATTTCATAATCAAGTACTAAGTAATGCTTCTTACTGAATGAACAATGACAACCTATATTGATATTTATATATGACAATATATTGAATGAACATGCATAGATAAATAATAATTAATCACATTTTAATATCTACATAATCCTAGTAGCTTCACAAACCTAATGTATAAATCTCAAGAAATTAGTTTTATCATTGAGTCTGCCACCATATATTGTGTAAATATATACTTCATGTTCACTTTTCCTCAAGCAACTATATCTTTCATATAATTATATTTGGTATTTATATATTTAGTTTTACAATGAAAGTTAGGACTTTTAATATAAGTGATTATATTATAGATTGGGTATCACAGTTGATTGTTACTAGATCAGTCTTGCATTAAGTGACTCCCAAACAAACCAATGACAATCTCTACATGAAATAGTGACAACTAATTCATGTAATAAAGCTCTTAAAGCTTGATATCTTATGCAACCTTAAAAAACAACGGATCCTGGTTGAAGCACTAGCGATGGCACTTCTTTCCCAAATGACAGCAACAATAATGGGTGGCAGGACTCTCTTTGGGTGTTGGCATATTTGTTCCCAACCGATGACAATAGTGGAACTTCAGTGAGATTGTCATCACCACTCGCCGGTGCATGGTATGCTGTAGGGTAGTGCCACCATCACCCTACCTCTACCACGAGACCAATACCTATTCCAGTTCTATATTCGAGTTTCATTTGTGTTTGATAGGTAAATTTTGGACTTGATTGGGTTTTTGATGTTCTATGTCAAACATGATTTTTTAAAAAAGTGATATGTATTTTACTAATATTTTTCTATTCTTTGGCTGTAAATTTCTACTGCATTTGTTATCTTAAAAATGTTTTGCTAAGAAACATAACAAAAGGTTTTAATTTTCCTTTAGTTTTTGTTTTATCTTATCGATGCTCTACATTGTTTATTTTATCTATTGTCATATTTTGTGGTTTCATCTTTCTCGAGTTCCCATCGTGGATTAGAGGCTATGTTGTTAATTTTGAAGTTAAGCCGGCCCTTATCTCGATCATATATGTAATACGTTAAGCCGGCCCTTATCTCGATCAACTGGCTGCACCATTTTTCTACATTTATATCATATAAATGTAGTTCTCAGTTGCAGATTTACAAGTTACGATAAGCTCATTCTGTTATTTTCCGAATTGGCACCGGTCTAGTAGTCAAGAGTAGGCAGCATCGATTAGTACCTACCATGTCTCATCGACTTGATTGGCGAGTTGGTCTCCTAAGTCCTACTAGGTTACCCACTTCTTATTGTGTTTTATTTAATTCAATTTGCAAGCGATTCACTGATGAATGTTTAAGGTACCAATCGTGTCCCTTTTATAGATTCGTTAACAAGGTACCTCGTAAGAGGTCGTGCAATAGAAAGCCCCAAAAGAAGCGACTGCTAAAGATACTTTAGGCCTAACTCACCATGCGTCTTCCACCGGCTTTAATATGTCTATTCCTCTTTCACTTCAGGGCCAGTTTCAAGGGGTGTATCTGTTCCATCCCAAATCTTCCCACTATGTATTGTCTATTCTCGGCCGCAAATTTTACAGTAAATATATAAAATAGAAAGAGATAAATTCATAGCTGAGGGAAGATGACACAGAGGGAATTAAAGAGAGAATCCCATTCTCAGTTTCAATTGTTTAACTTTCGACTTTACATGAAATAGAAGATTTGTCCAATCACCAAAGCAATCGATTGGGTTACCTAATGTTTAATATTATTTAATTATTACATAGTTTTATGTTACATTTATATTTATTAAATTTCTTTAAATTTTAATGTAACATTATTTTATGATTATGAATGGATGAAAATATAAAAAATGTCTTCCCCGTAAAAATATCAAAAAAGAAAAAAATAATAATTTTTAAATATAAATTAAAACAAAAATTAAATTACAAATGAATTTAATGTCATTATTCATAATTTTTAGTAGTCCAATTAACAGAGAATCATCCAGCTCTTTATTTCTTTACAGGACCTATACATTTCAAGTAATGTGGACTTAAATAAGTAATTGCCCACCGAAAGTATCTTTTTAGTTAGTACCTACCTGGAATGGTGATTTACTTATTATATACGTACATACATATATCTATATATACTTGATAGATACAAATGCAAAAGCACTAACAATATATTCCTATGGGCTGAAAATGTAGCGGTGACGAGCAATATCTAAACT
Source organism: Erythroxylum williamsii (assembly GCA_027564335.1). NCBI lineage: Eukaryota > Viridiplantae > Streptophyta > Magnoliopsida > Malpighiales > Erythroxylaceae > Erythroxylum > Erythroxylum williamsii. The sequence continues at coordinate 7,234,355 of JANITW010000002.1, read as the reverse complement.
TTGAAGATCAAACAGCTCATACGAGCTTTTATATTCGATTATTAAATTTATTGAATTTTTAATATTAGTAAAGTGTAGAATCCACTTATAAGAATTGAGCTTTGGTCAACCATTGTCTAAATAATTAGAACTAGTTGTTTGGATAGTTGACCCTTATCACTTATAAACCTTTTTAACATTTTCATGTTTAGTCAATATGGGACACTCTAATACTCTCCCTCAAGCGCAACTGGGACTGGATATCCAGTTGTCACTTGAAATATATGTGATAACCAAACCGGACCGCTGGAACTGGGCATCCAGACGAACAACTGAGAAATTAATAATCCGGACCAAATATGCTTTGATACCATATTGAATTTTTAATATTGGTAGAGTGTAGAGTCCACTTACAAGAATTAGGCTTTGGTTAATTATTGTCTAAATAACTAGAATTAGTTGTTTGGATAGTTGACCCTTATCACTTATAAACTCTTTAATATTTTCATGTTTAGTCAATATAGGACACTCTAACAATAAAATATAGCTGTTAGGCTTGAGTGCCTCTTGATTATTGATGGATATATATACAAATATACAAGCTTCACTCATGCCTCCAAAGAGGGAGACGTCTAATCCTAGAACTCAGTACCTATCGTATTTGACAAGTGACTGTGATTCTAATTGATGCTATCAAATCCTAGAAGATATTAACAAATCTCAAATCCCTGATTTACATTAAATCCAATAAAATTTACGTAAAATCTTGATTTATTATCATAAAAATAACAGATGAAAATCTCAAATAAAAAAGTAAATGTTGTAGCTCCTTTTGTTCCTTTTTTAGATAATTGGTATTTAGAGTATAACATCATCAAGTTCTCAAAACATACTATTCTTCAAAGTGATTGAATTAAGTAAGGGTCGCAATTTTACCAACTGAGTTAGTGAAATTTAATAATTAGAAGCTTGAAGTATTGGAATGCTTATAAAAAATTTTAAATGTAGGGTGAAATAATTAAATAGTGGAATTAAAATATTACCATTTAATTAAAATTTATCGTTTGTTAATTGAGTACAATTAAGGATGAGAATGAGTTGGATAGTAACTTAGGTTGCCTATAGTTTGGAGTTGGACTGAAATTTGATTCAATAGGGTTCAGATAGTTTAAATTTTAATTAAATTGTAACTAAAATTATATCATTTTATTATAATTCAAAAATAATATCGTTTTAATAAGTATAATTAAAATAAATTTTCATTAGTTTAAATTATTTATTTAAAAATTAAATTTAACTTAAAATTATATTAAACTGAAATTAAATTCAATAATTTTGAACTAAATCAAACCTTATACACAGCATTTAGTTACATCTTACTCATTTGTTCCGTCAAGGGCAAGATGTGACGAGTTAATCACATCCAACAAACTTTTCTTCTCAAACACTACCAAGTGGTTGGCCCTAACCCACAGTATGGGAATGAGTGGAGACACAATTAAAGTAAAGGTTCTTCACCTTCTTTCTTTCCTAAAGAAGTCCTGACGCTTGTAAATGTTTTCCTGAAAAAGAAAAGGGTTGCGTGTGTAACTTTAACGACTTTCTTACCTTAAAAAGCCGCAAGCAGCAGTAATAATCACAGAGTGTTTCTCAAGAAAGGGACAATTGCTAGTTTTTGTTCCGTTTTGTGTAATATAACTAATGGAATCATGGGAAGATGAGCTTTCTATATCTTGGTTCAAGCACTAATAAATATATCATTTGGCTGATGATTGACACTTGTCCATGCTTTTTAGTTGGATTGATGGATGACCGCGTTATTTTATTCAGTGACCTCGTTTATCGGGTAGATAAAAAGGAATCTCGTTGGTTAGCGTATTTGTATTCACGTGGACATGACCAATCAAAAGCTGACCCCAAAATCCTACGTGATGTGATTGGTGCAAATGGGATTGGTACCCGTTTGATTATACACTCTATGATCTACAGGCTGAAAAGTCATGAAACTCCAACAGTCTCAATCATTTCAAATATATATTTTTTTAAAATTTAATATTATAAAATAATTTTAAATAAAATTACAAACATATTTACATCTTTTACCAACATATATATACATACCTTCGACCACTAATTAATATAAAGTCGAAACTGAGAGGCAATGAGAGTTAACTACGAGAATTTGATGTTTCTATAATTCCTTAAGATAATATACGAATATGATTCAAGCAATGTTTTCAAAAGTAAATTGTTTAGGTCGATTTAATAATAAAAATTTATTTAATATTTTTTGTTAAATATTGAATAGTTTATTAATTAATTTTTTAATTTTATAAATTAATCAATTTTATAAATTAAAATAAACTGATTAATTTTTATTTAATAATTTTTAAATTTAAATTTTGAATTTTTTGATGTGTGACAATAATATTTTGCAATTATTTTAAAATTTTAAATTTTATTCAATATTTACTTAATTTTTAAAATTGAAACTTCTTATAATTTGGTTTTAAAAATATTGAATTAAAGATAAAAATATTTTTAGGATTAAGCCATACACGTGGGAAGAACATCATCGATTGTCTAACGGAGATCTGGCCTTCGCATGCGTGCCAATAAGTAAGAGCTTGACAGCTGCCGACCTCGGACTCCCGAGCAGTTGGAGATTTAAGATTCACTTATGTCACACATGGAGGCGCAAAAGTCTATGTATCGGTTTTTGTTCCTATAATCTTTCGTTGATCTAAGATGGTGCCATTGCTAAATACGAGTTTAAATGGTTAAAAATCACACTTAACCGTAACAAAGTCTTAAACACGCGTTAATTTACAAACGAATGATTTCATCTTTGACGTTTTTTTTCCCAATATTTTGTCTTAACATAAATGAAACATATCCTCAAGTTTCCAGGTGGTGTTAAAGCACAAGTGTAAACTATATGTTATTAGAATTAAACTTGATTCAATTATTGCTAAAATAATTAGAATTAGTCATTTGAATAGTTAATTCATATTATTTATAAACTCTCTAATATTTTTATGTTTAATCAACATGAGACAAACTAATACTTTCCTCAAGTGTAACTAAGACTGGATATTCAATTGTCACTTTAAATTATAAACGCAATAATAACCAGACCGAGTCGTTAGAACCGGATATCTGGATGGACAACCATTAACTCTAATACTATATTAGAATTGAGATTGAGTAAATTATTACCAAAAAGTAATCATTTAAATAATTAACTTTTATTATTTATAAACTTTTTGACATTTTTATATTTAGTGAAAATAATATTCTAACACATGTCTCCATTTGAGCCAATATACAAAATTATCAAATTTAATAAAGTTATTTTTGCTTCCATTCAATACTCTGTCTAGCTCCGTATTGAAGGCAATCGAATAAATAATATCTTCGAAAATCTTGAGCTAATCTTAATTAGAATTTCGAAGAGCATCTTTTCAGCTAATGCTTAGTGGTACTGCAGAGAGAGAGAGAGAGAGAGAGAGAGAAGAGAATCGAAAAGTACAAAACAAAGTTTTGGAGGGATTCAGACAGGGTGATGGGTGACAGTGCCCAACTTGGGACTTGCTTTGTCAGAACCCTGAAGCCAGACAAACGCCCAAAAAGCAAATAAACTCAGAATATCACCAAACCTAATTACTTGGAAGGTTAGACCTTTCCTTAGAAAGAGGGATCAGCTAACCTTGACAGCATCAAACAATTACATCGGACTACGAAGTTTTCCATTTTCCCTTTAGACACAGGCTCCAATTTCCTAATTCGGAAACCTTAACAACCCAAAAAGAAAAGACAAACCAAATTCTGACCACCTTGTCTTTTTTCTTCACTGTTTGACTTTCCCTTCTCCACATCATCATTTCATTTCACACGTTGTTTCGCAGGGAATCTGTCTGCCCCATCGCAGCCCTACATCCTTTCTTTATTTACCTTTTTGACCCCAATCATATTCACTAAATATTAGTGATTATTAATATTATAAATAATTAAAATAAAATTTATTTATTTAATAATAATAACAATTAAATATCATCTTTATAATTAATCCAACTAAAGATTTCATCGATAAGACATTTAGATTTTTCAAAGTCATAATAGAGTTGTGAATTTCCGGTTAGAGACAACCGATGTCTGAGAGAATATATGTTTGCCTATGTAAGAGCATCACTTTATTTTTAGACTATTTATATTATATAATCTCTTCGTAGTAACAATTAAGGTTGTTTTTTCTTCTTCTTTTTTTAAATATCAAATGCAATAAACCAGGTAATAAGAAAGTCCCCGAGGTTAGTTCAACTACGTTATGCTTATCAAACGGGTGCTTTGAAATTCTTGTTATTATGATGCACGTTTCTAATATTAAATAAATTATTAAATATACGTAATATTTATAAATTATATTTTATTATATTATTACGGAGACGGATATTTTCCGTCACTTTGTCTCCACCCCCCAAACCTTAATTAATACCAATTTTGGGGATACAACCGCCATTCCACAAATACAGGGGCTAAGCTGCGTCTCTTAGAAAATTTTATTTCCTTTTTGGTCCTTTCTATTTTCAGGAAAAAAATAAACCAGAAATTTCCATTAAAAGGGATTAGGATTTCACGATCTCCACGCGTCATCGAGCTACAGGACGACTGTACGGTCGCTAGTTTAATAAAACAAAGTGACGAAGGAACGATAAAGAAACACAGGAAATTCTCCGATTGGTCCACGTGACATGAAAAGGTGCGAAAACCAGCAGCGGGTTTCTATAACTTGGAAAGTGGAGGTGGAAAACGGTTTTAGCTTCCTCAGTAGTATCTCACAACTCACAAGGGCTTTCCTTGTATACAGCTTCTTCGCCTGAGTCCTCATCCATTTGTCTCCATTAGCACCATCACCGAGTAAGCTTCCTTTTTTCCTTCTTTTTCTTTTTCCTTTTTCCATTTACAAACTATAAAGTTCTCCGATCTCTCTCTCTCTCTCTCTCTCTCTTTTCTTTCTCTTTCTTTTTTCTGGTTTGAGACTGTGTTTGGAGATTTGAAAAACTGTTAAGAAATTATGAGGATGCTGATTGATAGAATATTACTTCTTGTTTTGCATAATATTATTACACCAGAAGGATCTAGAAGGAATTTTGGGTGAAAAATGGGGAGAGGAAAGATTGTGATAAGGAGGATAGATAATTCGACGAGCAGGCAAGTGACGTTCTCGAAGAGGAGAAATGGGTTGTTGAAGAAGGCGAAAGAACTGGCGATCCTTTGCGACGCCGAAGTCGGAG
>JANITW010000002.1:7198367-7217502 GCA_027564335.1 Erythroxylum williamsii | reverse complement strand
GTATTAATTAATTATTTATTTATTTATTATTATTTATTATTTATTTCATTTTAGCTTTCTTTTTATTATTATTTTTATTACAAGAAATTAATTATCTTATTATTATCATTATTATTATTAATTTTGTTATTGTTATTATTATTATTATTATTATTATTCTATTATTATTATTATTTGGTATTAATTCTTAATTGTTATTATTATTATTTGTTAACTTTTTTACTAATACAAATCATTCGTAATAAAATTATTCATGAATTACATATTTCTAATCATATTAAAGAGCAAGGATATTTTTGTCATTGACTCAATTTTTATATTCTGTCCACTGCAACCAAACACATTTCTGTCTTTGAGATGGAGGCAATTTTTTTTGTTCTGTCCATCACAACCAAACACTTCACTGTCTCCAATTTTTGTTATGTTCCGTCTCTAAATTTTTGTTCCGTTCCGTTTCTGCATACAGGAGACAGCAACCATACGCAGCGTTAAACTTTTTCTTTCAAGTCTTATATCTTGCATTTAGTCTTATCCTTTTATGTGTAGTTTTTTCGTCTTAATTATTTAGTCTAAGCATTTCCTTATGTAGCCTAAACATTTTCTTATAATATCATACGTGTGTGTGTTGGAGGGGAGGTTGAGGTTATCGAAAATAGTCACCCTACCAGTTAAGGTTAAGACTAAGTACTTTTGGATCTCCCTAGACCCTACATTCAGCAGAATATTATTGAGTTTTTATTGTTGTTGTTGTTTGAAAATCCCAAGTATTCGACTAGTCTCGACCCAAATATGCATTTACTCCCTCAGATAAACAACTAGTTTACCTAAAGTGTCTACCCTCCTTATTAAATTACTATACATATGACTGAAAATGACTATTATCATCAACAAACACAAGAATGAATCGTCTAAGGAAAGTTTGAAGATTTCATTCATCAGGCATATTGGAGGGTGCATTTGTTAATACGAAAGGAATGACAAGAAACTCATAACGCCCTTCATAGTTTTGAAAGTAATCTAACAGAAAATCTTCGTGATGCATCTGGATCTAATGGTAACCTAACCTCAAGTCTAGCTTCGAGGACCAGTTGGAACTATACAACTCATTTAAAAGTTCTTCAATCATAGTATCAGAAATTTGTCCTTGATCATATGTTAAGATTTTGAGAGCTGATGCACATAGGTCATGAGTTATCATTCTTCTTGACTAAGACTATTGGTGAAGCGAAGAGTCCAATGCTATGCTATGTCTTATGAACCCTTGGTTCATTAGCTCCTAGATGGAATGCTCCATGATGTCTTTCTGCACTCCCGATTATGGGTATGATCGAATATTAATAGCTTCTGTACCTTCCTTCAGATGAATCTAGCGGTTGTGGCTTTTATTGGGTGGCAAGGTTTGGTTCCCTAAACATCATAACATAATCGCCTAAGATTCCATTAATCTTGTTAAAGAGCTCCATTGGTTTTATCTAACATCAAGCTGTTGTAATTGACTTTCTATAGGGTAGGTTAACTGCACCATACAAAGGTATCCTCTCCTTAAATGAATAATGACCTTGTTGAATTCTCTACTTGAAATCACTTATGATCCTTTACTTAGATTGCCATTCATGGTGACTAGTTTCCCGTCCCATCTAGACATTATGGTTCTCTTCTTGAAATTACACATAACATCATTCAACCCTACTAGTCATTGCATTTCTAGTACGACATCACATCCTCCCAAAGCTAACAGTAAGGCATTTGTGGTGAACTGCAAGCCTTGCATGGTTAATGTAAAGTTCATGCAACATTGCTTTCAGATCAATTTCAGTCCTCCCCCAACTCTGATGTGAAGCTGATCAATTTCCTTAACATCGCATTTTCTCTTCTTAATTATTGAAACATCCATAAAATTGTGAGTGCTTCCATTATCTATCAATATGTGGATCACTCTTTTCTAATATATTCTTGAAACCCTCATCTGCTTAAATTCCTATTCTCCTTCCATTCCCATCATCACTTGCAAGTTCCTTCTCTAGCCTATTCCTCTAAATGTAAAACCACCATACCCACATTCAAGTTTTTCGGGATATCGTCCAAAATGAAAATTTGCTTACACCAGTACAACTATAGCTTAACGCAGTCTCCATCAAACGCTAAAAATTCAATTATGCTGAGTCGTGTTGGCATTGCGTATTCCGATTTATCATGGACGTGTAACACCGCTAACAATTTGCTCTCCGTTACATGAATTAGGTATCCTTAATTGAGCTCGAGCATCTTCTTTTCGTGTTTGTTAGCCCTATTCTAATATTCCAATGGAATCTTTTCATTCTTAGCTTAGGCCTCCATCAAGCTTCTAACACTTTCCTCAATTATGTGCAACTCCACTCTACACATTGTTTCAGCCATCCCTCATCTAGCTTCGTTGATCTGATACCAATGTTTTGTGTTTTTATACCTTAGGAAATGAGTCACACCTGATTAAGAAGTAGAATTAGGAAGGAAGGAAGAAGAATAACACAAGGAAAGAATCGCAACAAATCAGAGAGAAAAGAGGATAGGGATAGAGAACAACAACCTTCATGCATATTTTTCACTGCTCATGTATCTGTTACACAACAATTTAAGACAAGGGGAACCAATATAGAGTAGACACAAATCCAAGTTATGCTAAGGTTTATTTAAAACAATGCGTCTTGGACATAGACTTGGTTAGGCTGCACTGTCGTTTCTTCCTACAATTTCTTCTTTAAATCCCCGGTGCTCATCACTTCGTCATTGTTTTTAGCCTGCAACACAAGGTTAAGACATACCAATTTGACAAGATCATTACAATTCAACAAGATCATCACATTGAAAAAGAAAATGTAGTGGGAGCTAGAGAAGAAGAAACATCCAGTAAATGTTTGTTCAAAGCAGACAAAATAAAACGAGAATACAAGAAAAAGAACGGTAGTTTTCTCTTTTAGAGTTCTATTGGATCACCATACTTTTTAACTCTTCATGCTCCCAAAGAATCTTGACAGAGGAACAGGGCCATCAGTCCCTTCATCGGCGATACTAGAGTGCTTGGATCTTGACCTATTCTTTTCTTTTGTCGATCTCTTAGACCTCTTCAATCTTCGTGATTCCTTCTCCTCATCATCACTGATTGAAGAATCAGAGAATGAAGTTGAAGAGCTAGACTCCGAGGATCTTCTTGAATGCTGAAACCACAATTTTGAAAGAGAATCATTTAGGGATTACAACTTTTGTTCGAAGGGAAATAAAATTCAATGATACTCCTACTGTGAGAAGCTCTTTTCTAGAAGTTGGACAGCACCACAATTGGGCAAACCCATTGGTATAATGGTAACATATTTTGACAAGGGAATGGCTCAAACAAGATTGTCCAGAAAATTGACCAAGTGTCCAAAGATTGGCAAGTTGCATGAGTTGTGTGTTTTGGGGCAAAAACAGCAAATAGGCTGTTCAGTGATGTTGCAGCACGGTGAGGCAGCATTGACATAGAAAATTGTTGCTGGACATTGACAAAACATGGATTAAAGGCTGGAGACACAAGTCAATCACTTAGCACCTTAGTGGGGACTAAGTGCAGTGGTAGATTGTGGCAGTTTGGGACGAATACTAAAACTGTCCAGATTTGAAATTTCTATTTTTAAGAGAGATTTGAACAACAGTCCTATATTCTGTTGTTTGTTGGTTAATCTGCTGTTGTCCAAGTGGAAAGTTAGAAGCAATTGCTGTACAAAAACAGCTGAAACTACCTACTAATCAACTTGGACAGATTTGCCTATACATAGAATTCATGGTGTTGGGTATGTGCTAGTCTATTGTAAACCCTCATCAGATATTTTAAGAACTTGTTCTAAATTAATAAAGTCCCTTATTAGGTTATATCTCATCTTGATGTTTACTTCTGTAACAGCTGCTGACTTTTATTCAGTTGATAAAAAAGATGTACAGATACTGCTATGCTTATATAGAGCTAGGGTACATAGTTATGGGAGTCTTCCTAATTAGGAAGACTCCTTATTTGGAAATATTCCTAATATAGCTAGATATTACAGCTAAGGATACTCTATAAGGATAATCCCTTAATTAAGGGACTATCTATTATTATGGGATTCTAGCTATTATTATGAGATTCTCTACACTTATTGATAGCTCTGCAAAATATTTTCCTCTTAGCAGACCTAAAGGCTTGTGTGCACCAATGATTCACCACACTTGAAAGATATTACAGCTTGCTGTGAAGCTGCATGTATGGTCAACACCAATCAACAAAAAAATGCCTCATACTGCATGAGGCCTTACCTAGATTATAATAAAAGAAGAGGAAAATAGACACATGTTCCTTCTTTTTGTCAGAAACAACTGCATTATTGGTAACTTGATCACCCCAAATTTGCTAATCTGCAAAATCTAGGGACCTTATATATACAACAAAAATAATTCATGGAAAACTTTACCATAGGTGTAGCAATCGTCTCAATTAAGAGCACCATGGGAAGGACATAATGTTGAGTTCGGCCCTTGATAGAAGAAAACCTAATCAAAGCTTTTTGCAGGGTAACAAAAAATAATGACTAGATTGTGTTACAAACATCACAGTAGAAAATAATTGCAGAAAACAGAATAGAAAGAAGTTTGATATTAGAAGCTAACTTATGTTGTGCATCTGTCAATGCCATGGCACTAATGCGCATTTTCCGGCTTCTTAATATGGGTTCCTTCTTGTTCTTTAAATACTGTGCAGAAAAATTTTACATAAGCAAAAACAATTGACCATTTAACCTTCAAATTATATTTCCGACTGTCTGGTTCATGAATTTTAACAGTCTCTGCTCACAGCACATCAGCTTTTATGATACAATGTTAATTTTCTCTTACAGCATGAAATCAGTAATTGAAAGATACAACAAAGCAAAAGAAGAACATCAGACGGGGAATCCAACCTCTGAAGTAAAGGTATGTTATCTATTCATGTTTGATCAGCTCAAGTAGAACCAAATGGTACTAAGTGAAACTGCTAACAACTTGGGAAAAAAGAACACTTCCTAGCTTCTTCATTCATGGTGACCAGTATTACTTCGGTCCAAAAGAAATAGTCTTTGCCTTGCAGCCACATGTGTTACTTCATAATCCCCAATGTTAGTTGTTAGAATCGTAAAATAAAACAAATGAACCCCAGCCAATGAGGCTTCTCTTTCAAGAGTAAGCCAAATACTAGATTTAAAACAACAGGTGGCTTTAACCTCTTAGAGGTGGTATGCTCATGTCAAGGCAAAGCATCCACAACCCTCAGACTAGTTACAACTTGCCAACAATATCAGAGAAAAGATGATCTCATCACTACCAATTTCATGCTCTGACCATCCATCAGTAATGATGTACGGTTGATTTTTATGCACACAAGTCTATTATTTATCAGGTATCATTGGACAATCTGTAATCCTAAGTTCTAAATCTGTGAAACTATCATCATTGGAAATTGGACAAAAGAGGCCAGTTAATGTTAGCAACTCCATTCATTCATGAATATTCTTCATGGTTTTGCAATAGTAGTAGTTTGTCTTACCTTAGTCATTTAGAAAATGTTTGTGTTGAGAATTCTGCAATTTACTTCCCAGTTTTGGAAAAAGGAGGCAGCAATGTTGAGGCAACAACTGCAAACTTTGCAAGAAAACCATCGGTATAACTCCGTGCTTTGATTATTGATTTCTTGTACTTTTGAAGTGGAATATAGTGCTGGAAAACATAGTTATCTACAGAAATTGCTACTGCTAATGGTTTTCAGTACCACGTTAGACACTCAAAAGGCCAGCCCTCTCACACAAAAGAAAGTATCCTTGGAAACAATTCAGTTGCAGGCCTTCAGTCACTGCAAAGAATAAAAGCAGAATCCACAAAGTTGGGGTTGTTATACAAATTTCTGGGTTTGACATGTGTACCAACCTAACACCCCCAACCTCAAAATTTCCCCAAAATTGCAGACATTTTGACTTTGAGCTTAGCCCAAATTTGAGACGACCACTTAAGTTACCTGAGTTTGCATGTTTATACAGGAAATTGCTCCTATATGCATGTCCACCTTTGCATTATACGAGCAAAAGAACAAAAAAGGCAGATTGTGCATGTCTAGCATGATAATGTTCCTTTTACAGGTAAAGCAATATCCAGTGATCATAAGCGATGTAAAAAGATGAAAGAACTTCACTTGGATTTCAAAATTCGCTGCATCTTGTGCACACTCTAGATCCCCAAATTTGAATCATCCATCCACACATAAGACTCCTAAACATGTATTTCATTACTTCGAAACTCATAAACACGTGATTTCCATAAGTGCATGAGCAACATAGTTTCATATTTTGAGTTCATGTCGCTGTAGTCACTATTTCATTCAGCCATGGTAAGCGGTTCAGAATTTGGAATATCCAAGCCAGTAATTCCCCCCAACAAAAATAAGATCCCAGAAAATTAAATAATATACTTTTTTGTTATAATAACTCACCCAGGTCTTTTGAACTTTTGTGAGTTGTATGCACTTTCAATGTTGCTGCCTTGAAAATGAACCCTCCTCAAGCACCCTATAAATGACTATACATATACAAACAATAGAAAAACATGTATAGTTGCTTGTTATATACACACTCAACATCCGGATCACTGATATTATCATCCAAAAGGCAATTTATTTAAATATATTCAGTAAATAGAGACTCTGTTGAAAGGAAAGAAAGATGCTTCTGTACCATCCTTAGTGTGATTAGCAAACACTAGCATCCCATTGACCATAATTTAAGAATATCTGGCACAGGCGGATAATGGGAGAAGAGCTTTCTGGCTTAAGTGTAAAGGACCTACAAAGCTTGGAGAACCAATTGGAGCACAGTGTATTCGGCGTACGGGTGAAAAAGGTTTGATTTGACAACTTGTCCCATTGTTCAGTCTATCAAATTCCATACTCATAAATGAGGAAATGCATGTAACAATTGATGTACTTTGCTTCTTCAGGATCAAATATTAATGGATGAGATTCAAGAGCTAAACCGAAAGGTATAACATAGATACAATGTCTAGAAATTATCCTTTTAGCTTTTCATAAATCTCTTAGTCAAGCACTTAAATGTTGACGTTTTTGTATCAGGGTAACCTCATTCACCAAGAAAATCTGGAGCTTTATAAGCAGGTAACCCTATTTCATAGAGAAACCTGAAACTACCGAAAGCACAGGGTTATGCTACTACAGAATCTTTAGTGAAATCAAAGAGTCATATCAGACATCTTGTTCCACACTCATCAGATTATTTTATTTCCCAGGTTTATGGAACAAGAAATGTTAATGGAGCAAACAGAACTTCACTTCTTATAAATGGTCTGGGCATTGGAGAGGACTCACATGTCCCAATCCACCCCCAGATTAGCCAGACACAGCAAGAAAACTATGATACAGCAAGAGCAACAAAGTTGGGGTACAATTCGTACATACAACTACTGGTTTAATGATAGCTTCCAAGTAACTTGTCATCATCTTAATGTCAAAATTTTCCTTCATAATTGCAGCAGACTACAACTTGATTAACAAATCAGAAGCATCTGCAGCAAAAGGATGTTGCCTGACTTTAATGGCTCTTAATAGATAATGCTTCTATTTGTGCAAAGTGGTATGTCACTAACTGATCGCTCATCAGACTTTTAGTTCAACAGTACGAAGAAATACTAAAAGTAAGTGTGTGATTATTGACTAATCCAACCTCATGAAAAATATCGTGTAATAAAGAGGACATGACATTGCACTGCATCGGAGGGTACCATATGCTTGCGGAAAAATACCAATATTCTGAAAGGTTTGAAAAATATAGGAAAATGTATACTATTCTTGATCACTAAACCATTACAATTGAAGGGTGTAAAATAGGGAGAGACAGTAATTACCTTCTTGGTCTCCCATACTCCTTTCATCAACAGCTTAGGAATTTGATCACATGATGACTTGCCAAGACGGGTTTCTAATGTACTCCACAAGGACAACTAGCATTCTTCCCAGAATCCACAACATTATTAAAAACTAAAAGAAGACGTGAAAAGGGGTAAATTAAAGGGAAGGCAAAACATATTTCTATTGACCATTAGTTCAAAAATAATAAATAGCAGTAGTTCCATCTCTCTTTTTGGGTTGCAAGAGTATGATGACATTAATAAATCAGCGAGAGATTTAACAACTTATTTGAAATATGAAAAAAAAAAAATCATCAGTTTCTAAGAGAATATAGTGTCTATGTTCTAACCAAAGTTCAAATTTCATCAATATAACTTGAAAAAGGACTCCATATGCAAGGCCCCTGAGCACCACATTACCCAGTATGCACTTCAGTTCATTTACAAATAATGAGGACGTCCATGAAAAGAGTAAGTGTATTTAAGAACATAACACCATATGCAAATAGGAACAGACAGTAACTTATAGGACCAGGGACAGAGAAGGAATAACATCTTGAGCATCAAACACAATATTATGTGATCCAGAGTAAGGAGTTCTCTTTTTACTTGCAATAAAAGTAAGATGATTAAAAAACGTTGGCCTAGACTTGAGAACCAAAATAGAAAATGGAAATTAAGAAACAAAATTAGTGATTTTAAATGCTCAAATCATCCACAAGCAAGCCATGTCTGGTTTGTTCTCATCCCAGACAACACGAATGTAACCAACCAAATTCTTCTTTTTTGTTCAATTAATAAACAGCTTCTCATTTCCCTAGTGAAGATATATTTTCTGCTAATATTCAAGCATGCTAGTTACTGCAATTGGAACCTGAAAACATATTTTACATGACCATGTGATTGTGGGCTGAGAAGGCCATAATGCAAATGAGTTAGTTCACCTAACCTTGATAACCAAAATCTGCTCCTCTCAAGGGCTAAGGAATATAAGGCCCATTAGAGAAACACAGAAATACCAAATATGTCAGAAAATCTGAAAATTATTCACAAAAATCACTGGCATTAGAACTATATGATGACAATCAAATCATAAGCCAAAGCATATATTTAAACAACTAAACTTCTTTTGTTGTCCTAACTTGCAGGTGTCACTATGTATATACTCCAAGAAAGGAAGTATGATAAAAGCAGTAACTTTCAGCGAAAGCTTAACCAGTAATAGTTTACTATGAAGCTCTTCATTTTAAGGAGAGAGAACATAGGTTGGGATGCATAATAGAGGGAAAAAAAAAAGTACAATTAACCCTTCATTTTGAATTTCAAGGATGTATAATGCATCATGTCAAATTGGGAACAGGATTCACTTTTTTAGAGCACAATAATGCATTCTGCAACTCGAATCCACTAGCACTTGAGCAGCACACACACAATCAGATGCATTATATCAACATTGTCCTACGCTATTGATCAAGTTATTGACCTTATACAAAATAAAACAAAACTCCTGTTCTGTTGGCAGAAAGTAGAGTCAGTTATGATGATTTTCCACATCAGATAATTCTACCACATCCTTTTGTACAAAACTTTTAGTATTAATACTTCATTAATATTCTCCTAATCTTCATTTTTCAACTGCAAAATCTTTAATAATATCATTTTCTGTGTTGGGCTCCATATGTTCTCAATGCTATTCATGTGGAAAATAGGTCTTCATTTCTCATATATTCATTGATATTTTCAAGATATAATCATTATAATTACAACATCTCTCCAATATATCCATTCTAGACCAACATTATGGCCTCCGCCCATTCTTCCAAAAGAATAATAAGACTGATGAGTAGCATACGCGAGATGCTTCTCATTCATGCATCTACAGCCCTAGATTTCTTTAATTGATTTCTCTTAAGGAAAGAAAAAGAAAAGGAATTAATCCTCATAGCTATTACATCTTAGACTCAAACCTAATTCTTCCAGCATAACCAATTTTCAAGTGTACTGGTCAGCTGACATGTTTCTGGCTAAGGGAGTAGTGAAGACAATAGAAACTTTGTTTAGGAGGTTCTTGTGGGGGAAGCTAAATTCAGGAGAAAGGATAATTAAGGTTAGATGGGACGAGGTTTGCAAGGCTAAGAAGGCTGAAGGGTTAGGAATTGTCTCCATGGCCACCACAAACAACATATTAATGCTGAAGAAAATCTGGCACATTCTGTGCAATGATGATTCGTTATGGACCAAGTGGTTTCACTCTTATATACTAAGAGGGAAGTCATTGTGGTCTATGGCCCCTAAAGAGGAGTCTCAATCCTTTTTCATTAACAAGTTAATGAGTCTCGAGGATATTATGGCACCAAAGGTTAAATGTAGAGTTGGGAATGGGCAAAAAGCTCAATTTTGGTTTGATAATTGGACGGGTCATCGTCCACTGAGTCAAGTTCCTAATGCAGTCCAATGGTGGAGTCATATTCCACTTAATGCTAAGGTGTGTGTGTGCTATTATATTTGATAACAGGTGGATTGATGTTCCAAGACAGGTGATTCATCTCATTCCTTCGTATACTCCTAACTGCGGGACTTAGATAAATTCTCCTGATTAAACCAACCCCCTAATTCCTTTTCAAATAAGGTATGTAGGGAGTGGTTAGCTCAGGGACAATCCTCTGTTGATTGGTACTCTATTGGATGGCACAAGTCCCTAAGACCAAAGTCTTCCTAATTATGGTTGGCAATTTGAACAAAATGGCCACCATAGATAGATTACACATTCTAAATTTGGATATTTGTCTCCTACGCAAGAATAATCATGAAACTAAAGATCATCTTTTTTTCCCATTGCCCTTTTGCTATGAGCATTTGGGGGAAAATTAAAGAGAATTGTTATTGGAGATTGGATGGGTTTCTACTTACTATCATAGTGGAAAACCTAAGGGCTTTGAACAATGTCCCAAAAGGGGATAGGGCAGTATTCATCATCTCATTGGTTTCTACCCTAGAGGAGATTTGGAAGGAGAGAAATTTGCAAAATCTTCACAGGGAAAATGCGATCAAATATAGAGGTATTGAACTCTATTAGAGAGTTGCTCTTTCTTTCAAAAGAACTACCTATGTTCTTTGGGACTCAGGGGTAGCCTAAGAATATTAAATGTGTTGTTTGAAAGCTGCTGTTTCTTCTTTCTATTGTTTGCTTGTCTCTAGGATGTCGATATCGAGTTGTTTCCTATGATGTATTAGTTTCTCCTGTTTTTAGGCGTAGTTGAATGTTTTCATGTACAACTTTCCATCTATTAATTATAAATTTAATCTTTTTTTTAAAACATAACCAATTTTCAAAATGTTCATCCTAACAAGAACTTTCTTCTTCTTTTCACTTTATCAAGGCATCAATAGAATAACAAATGAACCATACTTTAAAATCAAGTGCTAAATCTCTAGCATAAAATATGGATTTCAAATGTCTAGACAGTCAAAACATGTTCCTACGTTCAACTACAAAATGGAGCAAAACAACTAATGTATCTAAATATCTAGCTCATATAGTTTATAGTTAAAAGTATTAAAGATAACTGATAAGAAGTAATGTAGTACGACACATTTTTTATTGTCTAAGTATTAAAAATGGAACCTATATGTTACAGTGCTCTCTCTTTGTTTTGGAAAAACTAGTATCTTGCTTTCTAAAACTAACAGGATTTATGGATCATTTCTATAGTGCCAAAAGACAAACATTTCCAAAAACATAACCATCTATAAACTTGTCAAGAGATTAAGTTAGCCACTAATAAAGCGTGTGATCAGTAACAATTAATGACAAAGAAAAATGCTTGTCAACATGCAAACAGCCTCTTCAACAATCTAACTACTTTCAGTGGTTGGTCTTTCAAGCAACTTCACTAAAAATCTTTTCTATAATTTGCCAAATCTTTGCATGAATCTCCTTAACGTCTTAACATATCAACAACAACAACAACAGCTTTAGCAACAAGCAATTGCCAAAGCACATCCCTTTGCTACCTCACGAAGTCCCAAAAACAAAGTCCACACTGTGGATCTAACATGATACCACCCAATTGTAGAAACCTTAAGCTATTAAATAATTTAAGAACAAATACTTAAACTCTGAAATAGGCAATATAATGAAGTATGAAATGGAGGAGCTCAAACTAATTTTCAAATAGATTTTTCAATATGGAATTAATTTGAACAGATTTGATTCTTAGTCCAAAATATAGTTTTATTATATTTTCCTGTTGGTTCATATCACTAAATTTCAACCTTCAACTTGTTAAAGTAGCTCCAAACCTTTTCCCTCTATAAAATAGTATGTGAGATAGAGCTCAAACTTAAGAAATTTAGACATATCTTCAGCTGTTAACTTCTTTTTTTTTGGAGAAAAATTAAAAATATATTAAAGAATAAAGGGGTTAACAAAGAAGCAGTATGTCAAAGGACCCCTTAATACACTAAACCACTATATTAATACTAATAACTACTGCATAAAATCAAGCCAACTAAAAGTCGTAAAACAAAACGACGACACAAACGAAACTCGAGTATATCGTTGTCCAATTAGGGTATAACCAATTTCTAATTTCTCAAAACTTTCAGAAACTTCTCGATTCAGATGGGTGAGAAGCATCGTAGTTGGCAAAGGTATCGACATGGCAGCCCCTCCCTTCTTCTCCTTCTTTGTCCACACTCAATGGAGCATATCTCAAATAAGTCTCATAATTAGAAGCACTTCGATTCTTAGTGTTTTAGGCATAACTAACCTTTTTCCCGAAATCTCCAGACTTGGTTGACCAAATGAGTGAACGATGCGCTCTGAGGAAATCTCTCTTAGGTAGGTATCTCAATTTGTTTTGCTTTTTTATGCTATTTTGATCTCATTGTGACTTCGCAATCTAACGGAGGGATAACTATGACGTAATCTAAGAAGGGAGTACTACTCTGCTTTCAACAAGTGAGTCATGATCTCCTCTTGTTTTCGTAAGTAGAGGCGTGATTTGTCATTTGTTTTCTTGAATGAATGAGTTCTCGATTGCTGGAACAATATTTAGAAAGAACTGTAGTTATGCATTTACTAAGTAACAAGGAGCGGGGACTAGATTCTCCATGTGAGAGCTATTCCTCTGCTACAGCAAGAGTTCAACTGATATGTAATCAGTTGTTCTCTTATGCTAGCTACGATAAGCTCTATAATAGAGAGTAGGGAAGTAGACTTCTGTTCAAACCTTGTGAAGTTTCTCTCTTTCCAAATTTCTTGAGTGCATAAGGTAACCGAGATTAGAATAACTGTTCTATCAAATTTTGACACATGTAGATGGGGTAATTCCAGTTGTATGTCATGAAAGTTTGTTCGAAATTGGATCAACAGTACTTAGTTTTGAGATTTTTGCCCAAATTTTTTAATAGTAATGACACTCAAAGAAAAGATGGTCTCTAGTCTCTTCCTTCAGATTACATAGAATGCATATCTTTGAGGAGGGCAGGAATTGCAACCTATCCATTGTGCTGAGTCTGTTCAACATTGCTAGCCAAAGCAGAAAACTAGTTTTAGTTCTAAGAACCTTGATCCAAACCATAGAGTACCATTCCAACTCATCAATCGTACTAAAAAAAACATGGCCTAGAATCAGATTGGTAAGTGGGAAACAAGGTGTGTAGTAGGGTGCATTTTTGAGCTTAGAACTAATTGATGCATACATAACCTATGAACTTCATATATTCCTCTAAAATTCACTAACCAAAGGCAATGGCACAACCCAAAGCTCAACTACATACATAGTGTTATTTGCTGCCTTGAATGCCTTTCCATTTGTAATTTTCCTTTGCGTACAAATACTATTAATCTCAACTAGGTGACACCCCGTTATGCTCCTTGATCATAGGGAAGCTCAAATGCACAATCTTGATATATCCCCACAACTCCTAATTTCTTGCTTGCCTATTAGTATTGCATTGATTTCAAGACCCGGTAAGATAAAAAATTCTAGCAACAACTAAACAGTAACATACTATAAACATCAACAATCCATCAGCCTACTATCACTGAAGTCACTTGCAACACTCAGAAGCCGGAAAGATCAATATTAACACGAAAAGACTAACAAAAAGGGCAGACTTTCAAGTTGCAAGTGAAGTGTAAAAATATGAAAACGGGGTAGAAAGAATTTAGAGATTTGGAAACTAATATGCTTGTCTGTCACCAGAAAATTATTTCCAATCATACATGTTCAAGTTTATCCCTAGCAAAGAAACCAAAAATGAAGAGTAATAACATAATTAGTAATACAAGAACTATAATATTTAATATTTTATGCGACTTTCAAGATCCAATTGGTTCATATCAACACGGATGACATTATGAAACCGAACTTTGGCAAATTAAGGATTTTCCAACAAACCACACAAACTTAACTTCTAAAAACATGGTGAGAGTGTAAGCCAATTCGGATGTCAAAAATGTCAGCAGACTGCATTGGCTAAAACACTTAACTATGGCAGAATCACCGTGCTAACTCTTGCTCTCTAATAACAGACAATATTAAGCAGTACAATATGGTAAAGATAAACTGCCTTAAATGCGTAATAACATCTGGATAAGAAAAATAGAGAAAAAGATACCTCAAATCAAGTTGAGACGTTAATATCTTCATTTCTAAACATAGTGTGAATAAATTCCAGTTCTCTTCCAAGTTCCGATCTCTTTATCCTCCAATTATCAGCTCTTCTGCACATAAATAATCTGAAAAATAAGAATCAAATCCAAAATAAAACCACAAAAGTAAAGTAGAAAAGAAAACAAGTAAATATGTAACCAACTATTAGAATACAACCAAGCAAAATCATACTGCCTCGTTTTGCATCAAAGAAAACTCCGGAAACCAAATCGCAAAAATCTGAGTGCTGCAATGGACCTAAAATAGGGTTTCTAGTTCAACTTTGCTTCATTTTTTCACACTTTCTCAACAACCAGACAGATGTTAACACGAATATGGAAAGTGGACATTAAAACAAGAAAACATAACAGTACATTAAGGATCCAAGCGATTACTTACAAGGAATAAACCAGCATTGAAGCCTGAACCGTAAACTCCAGAAAACAAACAAAAGCATCTTGTTTAAGTTCTCGAAAATTCTTAATCTGCAAAACGAAGTAAAAACTGAAGAATCAGATCCGTCAACAAATCGTTATGGGAACAAGTAGAGAAATCTAGAAGAAAAAATAACAAAAACCTATACCTTCTGGGGGAACAAGTAGAGAAATCGAGAAGGAGCAAGAAAAGAACGGAGGGAGTGAGCGTCTTATGGGGGAAACCAAAATATCTGAAATAGTTAGGGTGTTTATATAGTGTTGAGCGTGTGGGGGAGGAACGATGGTATTGGTACTTGGTATGCCCCCACTAGATCATTTCACGTAATCAAAAATTAAGTCAATTAATCGGAGGTTAATTGTGATATTTATGGAGTTTGGCCTTTTTTTCAAATATTTTAATATGTGACAGAGCGGCACACAGGTTTCGAAATCTCCTAGATGGCTTTTTCCATTTCGGGGACAGCTACTGCTTCATGGTTGCAAGCATTATGGTTCCTTCTAGAGTCAGCTTCAGAGTTTTCATTCTCGGCTCCCGTGGGGAGAAAAGAAAAATATTCTTAATACCAAATATGAATAATTATACTATTTTTCGGTGTGAACATCAAAAATTCAAATTTAAAGTGAAATGTGAATATCTTTATTTATATTAAGGCATCAAATATTTTAACATCATTTAATATAATACACAAATGAATTTATTTAAGATATTTAATTCAAATTTTTAATTCTTAAATACTTAAAATATTGCATTCATTAATTTTAATTAATATTAGGTATCTACTAAATATTGTATAATTAAATCTATCAGTCACATTAATAAAAATAATATTTTAATTTAGATATAATTGCCAAAAAAAAAGGTTAGTTCTTTTATTGAGCCGGGATCTTCGACTACACCGCCGCAGTACTAGAGCCGTCAGTGAAGCCGTGTGGCTAACGGGGTTAGGCAAACCTATCTTTACCAATCGCAAGGATGAACAGCGACACGTTTCGACTTCCGCGCCTAGTTCCTTCCAACAACTGAAGGACACGTTTCGAAGTCCAAATCAATCACGCATGATCGTACGTGGATTAGCTCTTATAAAGCGGCCTGTTTCAAATAAATAAAAAGAGAACACGTAGCAACTGCCTTCCCCTCTCGTTTACTAATTTGTTATACCCAAGTTCTGAATTCTATACTCCCACGCTTTTTCGGGAATATTAAGATATGACCAGTAAACATTACGCTTCCTTTTCTTGTAGCTGGTGTTGGCCTGGTTGGGTCTTTTTTATTATTATGTTTTAAAAAATGTGTCCTTTTTATTCTTGCTTTGTTCAAAGCTCTTGATTAAGTACAAGATACTTAGGCTAAGAATTGTGACGTGTACCTTAGATATTTAGCGAAGGGGGTGCTTTGAAGTCTGGTACATTTCTTCCTTTTTAATAGTTTTTTCTTTTCTTTTGTCACGTGAAAGCTCTGTTGGGATTAACATGTTCCAGAGTTAACATGTCGTATCAATTAGGAAGTTGAGGCAATCAACCAATGAGATTGAGAGACATGGAAAATCGGATCTCTGTCTACAACTCAACTAGGTACGTCGCACATAAGTTCGATATAAAATCGCGCCTTTACCCAAGTTAACAGAAGCTCCAACTGAACACTTTTGAGTTTTGAATAGATTGGGCATCCTCTCATTTCAGAATTTTATATCTTCAAATTTCTTATATAACAGAAGCTCCAACTGAACACTTTTGAATTGATTGGGCATCCTCTCATTTCAGAATTTTATATTTTGAAATTTCTTATTTAATTATATATGATATTATATAATTTAGTTTATTATATTTTATTTACTTTATCTATTTTTATTTAAAATAAGTTAATATTCAAACTTAAATATTTTTAATAAAGCATATCAAATTTATTATTATTAAATGATACATATTATTTTAAAATTTAACATATTTTTATTAAAGTATTGTATTTATCAGTAATATGAGTGAATAAAATATAATAAAATTACTTTTATTATGATCTTCCAATGTATCATTTCTAATTCCAGTCGAATTTATAGATATAGGAAGAATTCCCATCAAATATAGATTTTTTCTTTTGACCATCTTTCCATTAATGCTTATTCCTTATATACCATAATTGTTTCTTCTCCAAGAAAAGAAGTTCACGACCTGTAGGTCTTTTATCTCCATGCAACATTGCTTTGTCAAGCTTTTACCTATTGCAAAAAATTTTCCACTGCTGCCTCCTGTAGGAGTTTAGGTAGTGTCTTAGTTTCGGTGTGACTGATCATCCTCTTGGATCAACTATTGATCATCACCTTGGTAAGTTATTGTCTCGCCAAATAAATTTTTGTTCAATAAAAAACTCTTTTCGGAGTTGTCCATATTTAATTCATCGTTCAGAATCATATCACATCCTTGATATGATAAAATAAGATAAATTGAGATCTATTAACAACAAGTCTATCTATGCCAAGAGAATTAGTTATGTGCAAGGAGAAATTGGTATGTTATTGAACAAGCTGTCTTTCCTGAACTTTGGGTTCTTTTTATTGCAATAAACGACTTAGCAATATCCAGAAATTGAAGCTTTTTAGTGTTGATAAGTGTTATGAAATAGGAGTAAGCAATGATTAATGTTATTTTATTCTTGTTTATTTCCTGTTTACAATCATTTTCTGAATACTATATCTGAAGATATTTATAAAATTTATTCTATAAGACAGACGATAAGCCTTGCAGCGACGTTCTTCTGCAATAAGATAATGGATAGAGTTTGTTCTTCTAGAAAATGGTTGAACTATGACTAGGAAATATCTACTACGTATAGTCAAGAAGATCAAGATATTTTGACACGTTTGTAATCTTGCAATTTTTAATACGCGCACAAAAAACCTAACTTTTCCTCTATTCCGTAAATAAGTACACATTTCAATCATTCACGTCGTTCAATTTCAAATGATAAGGACCATAAGAATCATCAGTTCCAACACAGTAATATGAAGCATGACCTATCAATAATGGAGAATTTATAACCTTTTTTTCGTCAAAAGGAAAATAAACTTGGGGCATCGTGTCGGACGCTGATTGGAAGCCTGTTTCAATGTAAAGGGCTAAGCGCATCTCTGTCGGCAGGAATGCAGCAACACGAAGCATTTGGTTACGTCCTCCGACTTCTGGAAGCTTACCCGGTATTCTGGACGTGACTAAATTTATGACTAAGCATAGTCGTATTGATCTTAAACACGTCTCCATGTTTACCGTTATAAATTACTAGTGTATTAAGATTTGAATCCTACCAAACTAATTACCAAGTGTTCTCGACGTGACTAAATTTATGATTAAGCATAATCGTATTGATCTAAAACACGTCTCCATGTTTACCATTATAAACGACTGTATTAAAATTGAATCCTACTAAACTAATCATGTTAAACTATAAATGATCAAAATTAATTAGAAATTATCATATCAACATTCATGAATAATAAATCATAATTATTTATAAATAGAACTATCGAATTTAAAAAGTTGAGTATTATTGTATAGCTTTTAGTGAATATGTTGAATTATTTTAGAATAAATATATTTTATAATTTCAAATATAGTTTCCTATTTATTCCGTCATTAATATTATTGACATTGAATACAATATCATGTAATGAGGTCTCGTTCTACATCACTAGACATGTGGCGGAGGAGAAAGCTACAATGTGTTTGATAATACCTACAAACTAATTGATTTTTCATTAGATTTATTGCTTCTCAATTATTTAACAAAATTTTAAAAATATTTTTTATTTATTAATTTTAATATATGCCACTTGTTATGATGATGTAAAATGGATATAATTATGTGGTATTTTATGCAAGCAATATGAAATTGAAACGTTTTACATTTTATTAATATAATATATAATTTTATCTAATATTGTAAATTTGATTAAAATTATTAATTTAAAATATATTTTCTCCTTGACTTTTCAATAAATCTTTTTAAGGATGGTAATGTTTAAACATAATTAATTAAAATAATATCGTTTTTGTTTTTTTGTTTTTAAGTTTATTTCGGGAGTTAAAGTTGTAGCGAAGAAGTCGGTAAAAATT
>JANITW010000002.1:7097452-7123028 GCA_027564335.1 Erythroxylum williamsii | reverse complement strand
GTTTTGCAGGAATCATCAAGCCAAAGCTTTCGTGAGAAGTAGCCAACTCCATGGATCCAAACGGCAACGTGCAGTTCTGCCAAGGCCAGGCTAAACCACAGTTTATATAGACAGGTTTACAACATTAATCCCTAGTAGACAAATACTTATTTAAGTAGACTTTGTTGAATAATCAGCTATTTTTTGATGGACTTTATCAGTTCTTATGTCATTGGATTGATTTTCTTTGGAATATTCCCTAGTCCCGAGCTAAGACTATGCTATTAGAGATATTTTATAAATAATAAAATCTTCATTATTCATATTATGCCAAAGACATAACACAGTGTATCATTTCTTCTCATCTTAAGTAGAAGAGGTAATATATTACAAAGGAATTTAATTCTATCCCAGATAATAGATGTGAAATTGCATATAAAGAAAAGATGCTCCACTTGTTCTTGTTTTTAATTGAAAAACACACAAGAATCTAAAATATTCAAGAAACTTTTCAATCTATCTAATGCAATTAGTTTTCCCCTAATCTTGAGCCAAATGATGAAGGAAGCTCTTGGCCAAGCCTGTTTAAACCACACTAGCTTATACCGTACAACCTTTAGAGCACAACTTTTTAGGGATTAGAGAAGTTATTGAGGCAAGTTTTAATATATTTAAAACCCTCAATATACTGTAAACGCACAGGTTGTGAGTGCAATATGTGATGTAACATACCACTCCTATAGAGCATAATCTCAAACATACCAGAGGATATTCAAGAAAATACTCTACGGAAATGATACATTAGGATAATCAAATTAACTAGATCATAGACATCGAACAAATCATAAGCATTCAAAATTTCATTTCTTCCCATTTCTTTCACAAACATATAAGGTCACATATGTCAACATAATTTAGAATCTTTCATAATCATCGCACATCAGTTTCGAGTTCAATCTCAATACAAACGTATATTACAAAAGAAACACGCTAGAGATATTGTGCATCATGATATGGGATGTTAATGCAAAAGACTCTAACTATACTCCACAGATTCATCTAATCAAGCTTTGAGCCATTTTTGTCCCCAAAATGTAAGTACTAAACTTCTACTAGATCACTTTAGTAGCTAGAACTCCCTTGAGCTTGAAAAAAGTTGCAGTTTTGGTAAGATCGTGAACTTAGTGAGTGAATCATTATCGATGCACTCACACAAGTCATATCACAATTTATTACACTTCAACAAGTATGTCATATAAGCCAGTATTGCATATCACATCACATTCTCTATTAATTTCAATTGTATTTCACTATTTCAAAGCAATTCAATAAATCATTTCAATTCAGTCATATGATGCACGTAGGGATGCATAAGCAAATGCACATGTTTTTTTTCCTCATTTTGTTTTGTTGCGACCAAGTGCCTATTAATGCAATTTGTTGTCCTTTACCCGTTGTGGGTACCGAGTTCATGGTTGGCTCGTACCTATTATGGATACTGAGTCCATGCTATTCGAGCCTAAGGCTCTTTTTCATAATTCTTAACTCAAGCTCTTTTCTGCACATTGGTGACTCTGGTCACAACTCCTTTACTTGATCATGCATTTCAATATGATGAGATGTATCATTTCATATGCTATGCTTTTATTACCTTTCATTTCGATGTGCTTATTCCATATAACTGACTCCTCAGACCTAATTTCAACATTTATCAGTTGGTTGTACATGCATTTTATATTAAACATACAATTCACACATAAGTACATATAAGTGAGTTTACACATCTAAGTTGACTCACCATACACTCCAAAAATACTATTGCCTCGATGTTCCGGTAATGTCTAAATGTTAATGATCACTTTTTGTGTCTATCGTCATGCAATACATACACACATAGTTTACAAATCACTAAGTTGTTTAATCATATACATATACAATCATGAACATGTATATGTGTCATGTTTCAATGCATGCTCAATTGACTTTTCAGATATTTATTTTTATGTATAGATCTTGACTATTCAATTTGTGTTTATACGTCCTAAGACCATTCAAACATTACAGCTTGTATACTATCATTTTGCAATCAGGTTTATACCTTTAAGTTAGCTTGATTTACTCCAAATTCATCAACCATACATTACACTTATCCTTGTACATTTTCATGATCAAAAAGCCTCTTATCACACACATAATTGTTACTTTAAATCTGAAATTTCGGTAAGCTAGATCTATATATTCACCAAACTTTTTCTAGCAATATATATTCATACATTTACCCAATTCTCATTCATAATTACCCCTCATTCATCCATACCTTATACACATTACTCATGTCCTTTAGATTATGTTTGCATTAAAAGAACACATTTATTCCTTTAACAAATCATAATTTCTAGCTTTGAATACAACCACATCAAAATAAGTTCATTCTTTAGGTTATGACATCAATTAACTACATAAACCTATCAAGCTCTTAACCAATTAATCAAGCTGCACAATGGTGGGACAATTTGCAGAAAAGAAGAGTGAGAGAAGGAAGGCCACGTTATCAAACATGGCAGCAAATGAAACATGAAATGGAGGAGGCTTTTATGCCACCCCAATATAGGCAAAGGTTTCTTGGTAGTTGTTTAGTCTTAGACAAGACAATAAGAGCGTAGAAGATTACATCATGGAGTTCAAGCATTTGATGATTAGTTGTGACTTGAGGGAAAACGAGGAGCTAGTTTATGCAAGATTCCTCAAGGGCCTCAAAATTGACATCCAAGATATGGTAAGCTTCTATCCCTATAAGACTTTGCAAGAATTAAAAAAGCTTGCCATGAGAAGTGAATTGTCTTTTAAACACACTCAAAGCTGAAAATTCCTTCCAGAATATGCCCAAACACCACAAAAGTCAATTAGCCAAAATTTTCCTCACCAAAATGTTTCACCACCCACAGCTCCACCACCAAAACCATTTAACCAAACTCCTCCACCAAAACCGAATGCCACACCAAGTCCATACACTCCAAAATTTCTTCCACAATCACCAAAACCTAAACTTAGGTGCTTCAAATGTCAAGGCTATGGACACTTCCAAGCTGAATGCCTAAATAGAAAAGTCATGACCATACAAGAAATGGAGGCTATTGATTATAGAATTGTTGTTTGGTACTAACGTTGAATAGGAAGAAGATGGAGATAGTGACGAGACTATTGAAGCTAGTGGTTACAACATTGATGCTAAGATGCTTGTTTTGATGAAAGTATTGAGTAGTGATAAGGAAGTTGAAGATTGGAAGAGAAAATCACTTTTCCATACGAGATGTGTGAACAATAGAAAGATGTGTGAAATTGTCATTGATAGTGGAGTGTGTGAGAATGTGGTCTCAAATGAGATGGTTGACAAGTTAGCCCTCAAAACCGAGCCCTTACCAAATCCATACAAGCTAACTTGGCTTGACTCCAAGCATGAGATCAAAGTCAACCGATGGTGTCTTATCCCATTTACAATTGATAAATATGTGGATGAAGTATGGTGTCATGTCACTTGCTTTTTGGAAGACCATGGCTTTATGATAGGGATGTGCAACATCATGGGAGAGCCAATACATATTCTCTACATCACAATGGCAAGAAGTTTGTGTTGACTCAATGAAGCCAGATTTCAAAAGGAAGTCTTTAATGACATTAGAAGAAAAGGTTGATGTTCTTGGAGAATTGCCAAATTTTGTACCACTTGATATTGAAGAGGAAGATAAACCATGACCACCAATTCCAAAGAAGGTACAAAACTTGATTAATGAGTTCACTTTTTTGTTTCCTAAAGAAATTATGATAGGTTTGCCACCTTTAAGGGAGATTCAACATGAGATCAATTTTGTGCCTGGTTTTTCAATTCCTCACAAGCATGCGTATAGAATGAGTCCTAAAGAAGGAGAAAAATTACAAAAGCTTATAGATGAGTTACTTGAGACAGGTTTCATTCGGCCTAGTACAAGTCCATGTGTAGTGCCGGCTTTTGTTGTGCCAAAAAAGAACGGGAAGTGGAGGATGGTGATAGATTCAAGAGCTGTCAATAAAATCTCAAGTATAGGTATCCAATTCCTAGACTTGACGACATGCTGGATCATCTCTATGGTGCTAAAATTTTTTTCAGATTGGACCTTGCAAACAGTTTTCATCAAATAAGAATGAAGGAGGGAGATGAATGGAAAACCAGTTTCAAAACAAAGGAGGGACTTTACGAATGGCTAGTCATGCCAATGGGGCTGTCCAATTCACCATCAACTTTCATGAGGCTTATGAATGAGGTACTAAAACCATTCTTACACAAATTTGTGGAAGTTTACTTTGATGATATTTTAATCTTTAGCTTTTCCTTAGTTGAACATGTCATGCATTTGAGACTTGTGTTAGAAGTCTTAGACCGTGAGAAATTGTATGCCAATTTAGAAAAGTGTCATTTTTGTGATTCCTCTTTAAATTTCCTAGGTTTTTTGTTAGCCATGAAGGCATTAGCATGGACCCTTCGAAAATCCAAACTATTGTTGATTGGTCGAGACCCACTAACCTTTTTCAAGTTAGGAGCTTTGATGGTTTATGTTCTTTCTATAGGAGATTCATAAAAGATTTTCGCACTATCACTAGTCCCATTACCAATTGCATGAAAAAGGGTGAATTCAAGTGGACTCCTCAAGCCACTATTGTCTTTAATACTTTGAAAAAATTGATGACTAGTGCTCCTTTGTTAGCTTTGCCTAATTATAATGCACCATTTGAACTTGAGTGTGATGCAAGTGGGGTAGGAATAGGGGCTGTCCTTAGTCAAGGGGCGAAACCAATCGCCTATTTTAGTGAAAAATTGAATGATGTTAGGAAAAAATACACCACATATGACAAAGAGTTCTATGCTTTGATTAGAGCCCTTAGGCATTTTAGGCCATACCTTCTAGCTAGCCCATTCGTTTTGTTCACCGATCATGATGCCCTAAAATATGTCAAAAACCAAACCCATGTGAGCCATAAACATGCTACTTGGATTGAATACTTGCAAAATTTTGACTTTGTCATAAAACACAAATCCGAAAAAGTCAATGTAGTAGCTGATGTCTTGTCTAGGAAATATACTTTGTTGAGCTCAATGTACGCACATGTTATAGACTTTGATGACTTAAGGAGAACACTTTGGGGTAGATTAGGGACAAGATTCAAATTTAGTACCGCTTTTCATCCACAAACTGACAGTCAAACAGAGGTAATAAACCGGTCCTTGGGAAATATTCTTCGAAGTTTGTTGAAAGGGAAGACAAAGAATTGGGATGCACTCTTACCACATGCTGAATTTGCATATAATTGCTCAAAAAGTAAGACAACCCAATTTTCACCTTTTGAGATAGTTTATGGCACTAACCCTTTATGTCTACTTGATTTGAGTCTAACTCCTCACATTGGACCGAGCAACATAAAAGCAAAAGAAAAGGCCGAGAATATCATCAAAATCTATGAGAAGGTCAAAGCAAATATCTTGAAGCACAATAACAAGTACAAAAAGCAAACAAAACTTAAAAGGGTCATAGAGTTCAATGTTGGAGATTCAGTGTGGGTTCACTTGAGGAAGGAAAGATTTCCATACAAAAGAAAGTCCAAACTCAATGAGAGAGTTGAAGGCCCATTCAAAGTGCTACAGAAGATAGGCCCAAATGCATACAAGATTGAGCTATCGAGTGGTTACAAAATTTCTAACACATTCATTGTAAGTGATTTAAAAGCTTATGTTGAAGACACAATGGAAGACCAAAATGATCAACAAGGTTCAGCGTTTAAAGAGGGAGAGGATGATGGAGGACCATCAAACAAAGCCTTGGAAGATATGTCCAACATGGGCTTTGGAGCCCAAGAAGAAGAACCAGCCAAGGAGGATGAAGAGTTAGAAGAAGTTGGCCTCAACATTCTCCTACAATACCAGGCTTTATGGAAACCTTTTGGGGACGCTAAAGCCTTGTTCGAAGTTGATGATCTTAAAGCCTAAATGGAGCCCATAAGGGAGAAGGCTCTCGGCCAAAATCAAGTCACTGATTTGTCCTATAACTTGACTTGGCCAAGAGAAGGCATAATACTTCAATCTATGGTATGTTTTCAATAAGAGCAATTCATTGCTCTTAAGTTTCCTATTTAATGTGTTTAATGCTTATTTAGTGTGTTAATTTCTATCCTTAATTTTCCACATTAATACATGTATAGTGGTCAATTATGGACAGTTTTTTTTTATATTTCATTAAGAGTCCATTAGGAGGTAAGAAACTGAATCATGTAGTTCTCCACCTTCCTTTTAGCTAAGTTTCTTATTTAAGTCATGTTTTGTTTTCTTTTAAAGAGGAGAATTTTATGAATGAAAAATCTTAAGAATTATTTTCAAATTTAGAGTCAATTTGCTCTTAGGTTGGCTATTTACCGAAAATAGAACAAGGGTTTGTTAGTTTTCCAAAAACTTCCACTTTTTTTCAATTTTCTTCTTCCTTTCCCGAAACAGTATCATTTCTGGCCAGTTTCAGCATCTTATCCATAACTTTTTACACACACATCAAAATACAAAACTTCCTTTACAAAGTTGTAGTTGACTTCTTGCTCTACAATTTTGTCTTTAGAACCATCCCCAAATTCTTTGTAGTTTGTCCACAAATTACAAATCAATCCGCAGCTAATTCCTAATCCGAGAAACACAAAACTAGACCAAACCTTCACTTATCATCACCCATCATCTCCAACCAAATTCCGACCACCAAAATGACCACACGCCATCACTTAGTGCTCAGATCAACCTTGATAGTTTTCCCAATAACGATTCCAAGAGTAGTCAAAATATGTTCATGGTAATATTCTACTGGTAAATAGGATAAACGAACCCAGATAGCAGTTGAGTCAATGGTCAAAGATTGTCCAAGGAACCAAATCAACAACAAATTGCAGATCCTCCATCATGGAAAATCTTACCATGAAGAAACCCTCCCCTAACTCAATGAGATCATCACCCCTCAGATGCCACATCTTATGTAGTTTCTGCGCCAAAACCTTGTACGATATGGACCGCCTCAATAGTTTCACAATAAAACCCTTTTCCCATGGTTGCCGAATATGATTCCGGAGCCTATATGAGAGGGTAATCTTAGGCCAACTATCTAAAGTAGAGATAGAGATCAGACCTCATTAGATTCTAAAGTTCTGAGTTCATCATGATTAAGGGTTGTTGCAACCGCTCTCCCTACCATTACATCTCTAAATGATAGCCGCTGTGGCGCCACCTCATTCATTGCCACACCCTGTGACATTGGTGGGATCCCACTCTCAGCAACAATGTTCGCTTTGATCTTCTTTGTGCTTCGAACCAAGAGGCCATCGTCTTCGCCTGATCTACTCCCTGCTTCTTGCTCGACATCCATTCGCTCACTATTCAACATCGTACAAATGTTATCTTGGTTTCGCTTGATCATTATACGATACCCCTATGTATGTATGTCAAAATAACATACTAATAAGGTTCAACATAATTTTATATCCACAATTAAGGGAATACAAATTCACATATAAACTTTTATTATTCATATAAATTAAATTATTATAACAATATAAATACTCTTACTGATGTGATATTAACAAACATGACCTAAAAATTGAAAATCATATAATAAATTTTTAATTTTTAATATTAAACTTCATTAACTTAAATAATAAGAATATACTTTCAGATTTTTGTATCTTTTTATCTTGTGTGATAAAGATGAGATTAATGTGGAGAGATCCGACGAAAACACCAAACTAATGCGGCGTGCTGACGTGGATGCGACACCCGGCGCACCTGACCTGACACCACCAACTACCTCTTGGTTTTCCCCTCAAATCCCCTGTCTCAATACCTGTCCAATAACCCTGTCCATTGCATCTTGGCCTTCCATTTATGTGGGTCCAGATCTCCTTGGTTTTACACTTTTACTTTAATCTCTATTTATGAAAACAATAAATAATTAAGAATTTAAATTTTAAAGCCAAAAAAACAATCACTTCGCTCATGGCCTCATTCTCCACCAACCCGAACTTTACAAAGACGCTGCCTCCCCACTTTCACCGACCGAGCCATATCCACCCCACCGCGACACACAACTACGCAGACACGAAACTCGCCGACATTGTGCGAGATACAGAGTAAGAGACACGACGGTAGCTATGGCAATGGCGGTGGCTCTTCGCAGATTGTCTACTTCAATTTATACTAAGCCCATCAAACGTTACTGTCATAGCGGATCTCTCTGTTACATGGTTGCCCTCTTGCGTTTTCTATCTCAGTTTTTTTGTTTTATCATATCTTGGTTTTCTCTGATTTGTTTTCTTTGATCTGTTTTTCCAGTCTTCCTTGCCTGAACAAGCTGCGGCGGACAAAGAGAAAGCTCGTGCTACTGTAAGATGACAATAGCGTCTTCACTTTCTCGTAAGATGTGATGGTTAGTTGATGGATGTTTGTTACTAATTAAAAATGAAAAAAAAATGGTTGTAGTGGATAAAGCAGTTGAATGCTCCATTGGAAGAGATTGATCCGGAAATTGCGGATATCATCGAACTGGAGAAAGCAAGGCAGTGGAAGGTGTTGCCTTTTTCTCTGAATGATCTTTCAATAAATATGGTGGACTGAATTTGGTTTATTGTGAATGTCATTTAGGGACTTGAGCTTATACCTTCGGAGAACTTCACTTCAGTGTCAGTGATGCAAGCTGTTGGTTCTGTTATGACCAACAAATACAGTGAAGGGTATCCTGGAGCGAGATACTATGGAGGCAACGAGTATGTTGATGACTACCATTCAACACACTTCCACATATTTTTAATTTCCGTTGATATGTAATCTCAAGCAGTTTGATCTAATTAGGTATATTGACATGGCGGAGACCTTATGTCAGAAGCGTGCATTGGAAGCTTTTCAGCTGGATCCTGCAAAATGGGGAGGTAGAGCAACATGAGAATGCCGGTGTTTGATGAAATATTTTGCAGCTGTATATTAGTCACTAGCCTGGTTTTCAAATGAGAGGCTAAAAGGAACCTTCCTAGTTTCTTTTCTGACTATCTTGTTGCAGGGGAACCTAACTTCTTTACTATTTTGCAATATAATTTTTGCTTTCATTTCTTTCATGTCTTATCCTTTGCAGTGAATGTGCAATCACTATCCGGATCCCCTGCTAACTTCCAAGTTTATACTGCATTGTTGAAACCTCATGAGAGGATCATGGCACTTGATCTACCTCATGGTGGACATCTTTCACATGGTTATCAGGTGATTTTAGTTTCTAAATATAAGATATGCTTGTGAAATTCCTTTTTATTATTTTTCCTGCCCTTGCTGCTTGACAAGCTCACTCCTTTTTCTGATTTATATGAAAGTCATTGTTTATATTACATTTTCTGCATGGTTCCCTCAGATTATCATCTAATTCACATTTTTACATTTGTTGTTCTGCAAATCCTTTTATCACTTTGTATGCCATTACAGCATTTCCCTCTTTCCTCTCTGGATCTCTTAACATTTTGAAGTTAAAATTTGTATTCCAGAAACCATTTTATTTTATATTTCCAATTGCTTTTGAAAGCTACTCTAGTTGCAGGGAAATAAAAGCAAGTATTGTAAGATAAGACAAATATCTAGTTATTATAGTGTCTGATGCAGGTATTTTGTATTTTCATTAAATTGCAGACCGACACAAAGAAGATATCAGCTGTTTCCATATTCTTTGAGACAATGCCATACAGGTTAAATGAGAGTACAGGTTATATTGACTATGATCAGGTAGATCCCTTTATTTGTGGTTCTTATATTCTAATACAAAATGCTTTCCCTTACAATGTGGTTTATTGAAGGTTGATTTGCCTCACTATTTTATCAGCTCTCAGATAGTTTTAGATAAACTAGAGTGTATAGTGTGATACGTCTTTTGTACACTGTTAGTTGCTACCAAAAGTGACTTCACTGTTGGATCATAAGCAATGTGTTGGTAAAGATGATATGGATATAGTATTTTGCTCTTGTCACTGCCTTCCAGCAACTGATGTTACAACCCCATCTGGCTCTCGTTTTTCTTGCTAATGAGTCATCAAAAGCTTGTCACGAGCATTGAATTTGCTGTGTAATTGTAGAATGAGAGTTTTCTGGTAGAGTCGACTAGTAATGTTACGTTATATCAATCATCCAAAAAATGTTTTGGCCATTCACTTCTTTCCATTACTATAACAATCAGTTTGTGAAGTTAATTGTGTATTTATTGAGAATTTGAACTGATTCCCCAGGAATAAATCACTAAGCTGTATGGCATAGATTATTGAGATTTTTTATTTTGGTGAAGAGCTTGGTGATTTCTTTCCATCTGATGAATATTAAACTGGTTCCAGCTGGAGAAAAGTGCTACACTCTTTAGACCAAAACTTGTAGTTGCTGGTGCAAGTGCTTATGCACGCCTTTATGATTATGCTCGAATCCGTAAGGTAAACTTCCCTGTTTAAGTGGAGGCTGAATTCCTGTATTTTGTAACTGTGCATATTAAAAGATGTTGTTCTGGTGAGTTTGACAGGTATGCGATAAGCAAAAGGCAATTTTGTTAGCTGACATGGCACATATTAGTGGTTTGGTAGCTGCAGGTGTTATTCCATCTCCATTTGAATATGCAGATGTCGTGACAACTACAACACACAAGTCCCTTCGAGGTCCTCGAGGGGCTATGATCTTCTTTAGGAAGGGAGTAAAAGAAATTAACAAACAAGGACAAGAAGTGTGTGCAAATTTCTAGATAAGTGGGAACGTTATGTCTAGGAAGCAAATTAAACATTTCATAAATGATTTGATCTCTATTTTGCAGGTGATGTATGACTATGAAGATAAAATTAATCAGGCTGTCTTTCCTGGACTTCAAGGTGGTCCACACAATCACACAATAGCTGGTCTAGCAGTTGCATTGAAGCAGGTATTCTGTTTGTCAGGCACCACTTGAATCTTTGATTATCTGTTGGAATGCAGGAAGCTCGTGAAATTGATATTGGCGGAGTTTAAACACAATTTGGCTAAATCTGACAATATTTTGGATTTTTGTTGATTTTAGGTCCGAGCTCCAGAGTACAGGGCTTATCAGGAGCAAGTTCTGAGTAATTGTGCAAAATTTGCTGAGGTATACCTACACAAGTTACACTTATATAATTCGGCATTTATATATTTGTTTGTGAATAAAGTATCATATTTGACATTCTAATCTGCATGTTTGATAGTAAAAAATAACACTCAAGTGTCAACCATAAGTGCAGAGCTTGATGGGGATGGGCTACGAGCTGGTGTCTGGTGGAACAGAGAACCATTTAGTCTTGGTGAATTTGAGAAACAAGGTACATGTTATAAAGAGTCCCCCAATCTTTCTCTGATCGATTTGAATGTATTTTTTGTGAACTAGTGAATTGGGAAATTATAAAACAATGCTTCTTAGTTTTTGTTTCAGAACCCTGATATTGCAGCAGTAATTGTGAAATAGCACAGACAGGGCAAGAATATTTTAGAGTTGTTATGGACAGATTTCTGTATTCATTATCTAATGAAATTGAGACCTTCAAATGCATTAGGTCGCGGGGGTAGTTGATATAAGTTATTCTATATACTTGAATCTTGTGTTGATTCCATTTGTAATGGGTGGGAAATTGACTAGGGAATCAAATTTTTTATGTTTTTTTTTTTTATACGTTGACAGGGTATTGATGGATCAAGAGTTGAAAAGGTCTTAGAATCAGTTCACATTGCAGCCAACAAAAACACCGTTCCCGGGGATGTGTCTGCCATGGTTCCTGGTGGCATTCGTATGGGTATGCCCTTCCTCTGCTGATTCTGTCTTGTGATTGTTGATTAGATATTCCAACTTCTTACAAATTTTGCTCCAACACTTCAGGAACCCCAGCCCTTACATCTAGGGGGTTTGTTGAAGATGATTTTGCAAAGGTTGCCCAGTTCTTTGATGCAGCTGTGAAATTGGCTTTGAAAATCAAGGCCGATACGAAAGGTCGTTTCATTTGTCATCCTCTTCCAATCACCTCTTTAGTGTCCTTAAATGTTTTCGAGTGTTTAGCAAGAGTCATATCCTGCATAGCTGAATACTGACACCAATTCTCACCCGCATTGTAATTTCAGGAACAAAACTGAAGGATTTTATGGCAACCATGAAGTCAGATTCTCATGTCCAATCTGAAATTTCTAAACTCCGTCACGAAGTTGAGGAGTATGCAAGGCAATTTCCAACAGTTGGCTTTGAGAAGGAAACTATGAAATACAAGGACTGAATAGGATTTGAAGACAAGGTACATTATATCCTTTATTTGAAATTCTTTAATTAAGTAACCAAATATTTAAATAAGACAACTTCAAAAGATTATTGTCTTATCAATGTAGAAATTACATTTTTTAGTATCAAACAGGTAATTATGTTTTAAATATATAATTATCAATGTATTTAATAGGGATTCAAAAATCATGTTTAAAAAACAAAAAGTCATGTAATCTCTAAATGCCAGTCTTATTTTATTAATTACATTAACAAAATTGTCCTAAAAATGCTTGTTGAATCATAAATCTCTAGGTATAATGGCAGACCTTAATTACAATTATTTTCAACTCCATTAAAAGACTATTATATAGGACTTTCAACCAAACTAATCAATGCCAGCTTGGATTTCCTGTTTTTTTTTTTCCTTATTTGTTGCCAGAATCTGCAATTTATGGTGAAGAGATGATGAAATCTGACGAGGACTCTCACGTTTCTAAGTTAAAGCTTCTCTTGTATAAGTTTCTGAAGAAATATTTGATTTTTTCCAATATGGCAGAAACCAGAAACCCTACCAAATTTACACATCATTGGGCTTTGATCTATTCTAGTTAATTTGCTGCTTCCAAAAATGGGAAGGAGGAGAAGCAAATATAAAAAGTAGAATGATTGTGCCCTTTCTAGCTAGTCCGGCAGGAGATAAGAAGTGTATGCTTTAAATTTTACATCTAATAACAACAGAATCTTACATTCGCAAGTTAAAAAATATCCTCCTCGTACCTGCTTCTTAGTGGTCGAATCTCAAGTGTCGGGGTACAAACCACAACTAACTCAAAGAAATGAAAAGATATACAAATGTAAGCGAGTGCATATGTGTTCTATTCTTCTTATACTGTGTATTTAGCTCGAGTTATGAAAGAAGATAACTGCAAGTTCAAAGTTGCTCACTAGTCAACGAACTTGAATCTAAAATCACAAGCCTTTTGCTCTCAACGTCTTCTGCTCCTCGACGAGGTAATCCTAGACTTGCTCGATTCCGTAGGAAGTTTCCATATTATCTCCTCAAGATTACTA
This sequence comes from Erythroxylum williamsii, assembly GCA_027564335.1. NCBI lineage: Eukaryota > Viridiplantae > Streptophyta > Magnoliopsida > Malpighiales > Erythroxylaceae > Erythroxylum > Erythroxylum williamsii. The sequence goes on along the minus strand of JANITW010000002.1, from coordinate 7,109,661 downwards.
TAGAAGTTCTTGTAAAACTGCACAAAGGAAAGTTTGTGTCCTTTGTAATTAGAATCGAACTACATAAAAAGCGCATACAAACTCAGGTATGAACGTATACGTCCGATTGTAGGTGCACACTTGAGAGAATGGGAGAGAAAGAGGTACATATGTAGAATCATTCTACTTTTCAGTGAATGGATTTTTTTAAAGATGCATGACAACTAGCAGGCTAATACTTTACACAATTGATACGAGGAAAATTTAACAACTAACCTTAAGGTACTCGCTAGCATCTCCAGATGCTTTCTGAATATCTACCATAAAAAATGTCGGTGCAACTTCGAACACCTTCATCCGGATAAAACTTAGTAAGACCAAAGCATGAGAAGAAGCAGTACAAATCTAGGTAAGGAGGAGGGTTCAAAACCTACTTCCAGCATTACTGAGAAAAGGCCAGTTTTATCAGCTGAAAGACCTTCCACCCTCATCTGTCAACAAACAGTCTTAAACTCGTAAGGCTACGGATACTTCAAACATTATTCCAGTGAAATAGAAAAAACAGTTGTACTGTTAGGGAAAGCAATCGGAACAAATTCCAAAGCAAAAATGAAATGCAGCATTCCTAATCATTCACCTTGTAGTTGCGTATATGTGTCTTGAAACCCATTGATTGTGCCACAACTTCCATGCTTGATAACACAACTTTTGCTGGCTTACGTGAAAGAAAGCGTGTTTGATACTTCATGGAGTTCTGCCAACAGGGGTAAGAAATTTACTATCTTAACATGGAGTGAGCTGATTCTGGAGTATGTTTAAACTTCAAACAAGAACAAACAGTAGCTAATATTCCAGTCATAAACTTGAAAAGTAATTCATAAAGTGCCAATAGATAGATAGTGTCACAATAAATGCAGATTTGTGACTTATGACAGAAATATCAACAGCATATCAGAGGAAACATACCTGTCCACGGTCAAATAACGTAGCAAGATTTAAGCCTTGAGATAGAATTATTAAATCGAAAGCATTAAGAGCCAAGGGACCCATATCTTCACTGCGACATTGCTCTTCAACCTCATTTTCCTATAGAAAAACATCTTGTCAAGAATATTAGTAGGCTAGTAGAGCATTAAGACATTCTCACGTAAATGAATTTGATTAGAATGGCAGACTTTCACTTCACAACAAGCTCTATAAGTGTCAAATTATGTAATCTAGGATATTACATCTCCTATGCACATATAGCATCTTGTCGAAAAATAATAAAGCCAAATTCTTTATCAATGTCTTTCTTGTAAGAATATGCAACAAATAGATGCAGATCAAGTGTCCATATACAAAGTTGGTGGTCCTCTTTATCCATCTACGTCAAGCAATCTTATGAAACTGATAAGAAAACAAGAAGAGTGAAGCAAGCCCAAGAAGTCGATTGCAGAGAAAGAAATTATGGTAAGTCTCCACGATGAGTGTACCACCAGCAGATAATTGAGTGCAAGTACCCTTCTAGTCCACATTGAATTATTTGGTTAAACATTGTCTTAAAATTAAAAGGGAAAAGAACAAACAAAACAAACCTCAGGATCATCAAAAACTGCGTCTATATCATCCAGGTTCACATCTTCATTCTCGGGAAGTCTGACAGGATTATAACCTTTTTTAAACCACTCATCCTCCCTGATCTCTGCAATGGTAATACGCTGCATGTAGAGGAACCATGTAGCTACTGAGAATAGGAATCAAATTAGGTGGTTCAAAAATCACCATAGCATCCATTGAAAGAAAAAAGAAGCCAGGATAGGTGTGCTAGCTAGCTAAGCAATTGAAATGATTGCAAGAGTTATAGAACTGCATTATGATGCTGCTTTGTGCCAAGCAATTATCCATTGAGTTTAACAAGGCTTCCTAATTAGGTAACACGGGGAAGCTGCAGATTATATGTTTAAACCACACAATGAAATCAATTAGTTCCCACGTGAGAGAGTGTGAGAAGGAAAACAAGTTTAGTTAATATTGGTCATTTTAAAGATAGCTCAAATCAATTTTATTTTTCGGTTAAACCTAGACTTTTAGAAGTGCAAAAATATAAGATCCCACATGCATCCATTACTCACTCTTTCAGGATTTGGTTCCAGAATTTGCTGAATTAAGTATTTTGCACCAAGTGGAAACCAAGACGGACATGAAAAATCTGCTTTCTCAATCTGTGGATGAAGGTGAAATAATCAGCAAAATGAACTCTCATATAAGAGGGACTTTGAAGGCAGGGAGGAATGATAATCCTGAATCATGCAAATTCCTACCTTACCATATAATGTGGTGAGATCAAGCTCATCGAATGGAAGATATCCTGCCATCAGAACATATAGAATGACTCCACATGACCAGACATCTGCCACGGCACCATCATATCCTTTGTGACTGAGCACCTAGTACAGAGAACACGCAATTCAGGAGCTTGCTTAAAAATGACTAAATTTAACAAAGAAATCTAACCTGATAATTACCTCAGGTGCTACATAGTTAGGAGTTCCACATGTTGTCCTCAGCAGTTTTATCCCCTACATAGAGAATGCATCATGAATAATTCAATTCATAACTCAAAAAGCATTTCAGTATCAGGTAGAGGTATAGAAAGGATTCTCAAGAAGAATCTTACTTCTCCTGGCAATGCACTTAGGCCAAAATCTGATATCTTCAAGTTACCTTGTGAATCAAGTAAGAGATTTTCAGGCTGTACGTGAAATCCGAGATTAGGACTTCCATAAACAAAATAAGAATCGTTCTCAAAAATCCACTTGCAAATACCTTTAGATCTCTATGGTACACCCCTTTACTGTGGCAGTAATCCACTCCATCAATAAGCTGTTGAAAATATCTCCTGGCCTCAGCCTCACTAAGCCGTCCATGATGCACCTGCAAAATCAAGGTCAACAAGGCAACCCCACAAACAGTGGCCGGAGAAATAATTTCAGAACAGCACATCCCACCACCCCTTAAGCTGCTGGGTCAAAACATTGACTACTCACAATTTTATCAAACAATTCGCCACCGGTAATATATTCCAGGATTATGTAAATCTTAGTTCGGCTCGCCAAAACCTGAAGTTGAAGTAAAGACATGAAAAGGTCAGGAGGATACAGTAGATGAGGACAGAAAAAGCAAGAAGATCATTGAGCAGCCTAATACTTGAGAATTTTCACTAGAAAAAGTGAAATTCAAACCTCATTCAGGCGTACAACATGAGGATGTCTGACAAGCTTCATTATTGATATCTCCCTCTTGATCTGCAACATAAACAGAACCCATAACCTTTACATAACAATCTATTCCATCTCCTAACCGGTTTCACCAAAACAAGAAAGCAAGCAATTTCTGAAGCGTATCTAACTGGCCAAAGATTCATAATGGCTTAACTTGAAAGCTCACAAGAAATTACTAAAATTTGGCTAGCGGTTTCAAGAAGGATTAGGCCCAATTAATCTTTTATTATAAATGCCCTCTGGCTTATTCAAGTCGTTCCTTTTGGTTTCTCATTGATTGAGATTAACGAGTTGAAGTGGGTAAGTTTCCAATAACACTACAAAACCTCGAAAACTTCAAAAAGCTGAACCGAAGTTTCTTGAGGAAAAACAAAAAACCTGGTCGACCATCTTGTGTTTGATGATAGTGGAGCGATCGAGTACTTTCATGGCTACACTCTCTCCCGTCTCTGTGTTCTGCGCAAACTTCACCTTCGCGAAGTTTCCTTCCCCAATTGTCCTCCCAACCTCGTACTTTCCCACTTTCCTCACAGCCACCATTTTTCTATTCTGCAACTGATCTTCTTCTTTCTTATTATCTGAACTCAATCTCAAGCATTCTGGGTTCCCCCCGCTCTCTCTCTCTCTCTCTCTCTCTCTGTATGAAAAGACAGAAAGAAGCAACCTTTAAGCTAAAGCATACAGTGGGAAAGCTAGCTGACGCTCGTTGGGCCAATGGAAAACTTAGATTAAGCAAATGATAAAGAGGGTAACGATAATAATGTGAAGTAGTTATCTTTTGTGAAGTAGTTAGCTTTTGTGGCTGGGATGGGAAGGTGGGCAAGTGGAACTAGTACATTTCACCCAAAAAAAAGCAGGAAAAGAAAAAAAGTGGGTTTGGATTGGGATGTGATTTGTTGGGCGATAATAGACACTTGTTACTTGTAAGGGAGATTTTCACTTGGAAGAAACCGAAATGTCTCTCGTTAATTTGGTAGAAAAGGAAAAGTGGGACAAGTTTATCTCCAACTCTAATGGCTCTCTTTGTCTGAGAAATCAAATTTAGTGAGAAAGTAGGGACAGGCTTAGCTAAATTTTCTTCCATGACCGTGACCTTTGGCTTTGTGCGTGTTCTTTTGAGGTTTTAAGAAATAAGAATGCCAGCCTTTCCAAGGTTCTTATCATTAGTTGTCTGATCTTTTTCAAGAATATTTACCGGTGGCTTGCAACGAAAATCCTTGAGGCGTGCTGGTTGGTTTAATGCGCTGATCTCATTCTCCACTTTGTCGCACAGTTTTGGACTTCGACAGAAGGTCCCAGCCCACATTCTCCGGCCCGCTAATTTCATCTCTCTTATTTTTTTAAATAAATTTAACAGTATTTAAATTTTTATATCAAATTTTAAAAATTTTAATTCAAAAAATAAAAAAATATTTAAATAATTTCTTTTTTAACTCAAATAATGTCTCCAAAAAATCTATTTTCCGTTCGCATAAACAAAACTAATATTTTAATTTAATTTATACAAATTTCAAAAAGTTACTCACAAAATTAAAAATTTAAGAAAATCTTGACATTGAATTGAAAATATTCACAAAGGTTTAACAATTTTAAAACCTTATCCCATTTATTAATTTGTAGATTATGTATTTTAATACGAGATAATAATTAATTAAATAATCAACTCAATAATAACAAAAACAACAACACTCAGGAAAGGTCTCGTTAAAATATGGAGTATAGGAAAATCCAATATTAAGGAGGCTTACCCCTATCTGGTAGTAATTAAATAATCAACTCATTTCAATAAATATTTATAAGTTGAACTTATTTTTATTTTTAATTTATCATCTTTCAAATCATTGAAGTAAAAAAAATAATTTGCCAATCACAATTTCAATTTGAAATTTTTGAGTCAATAACACTCAAAAATAATTTTTATCAATTGAATTATTCTCTTTAAAGATATTTTATTGATTTTGAATTAATATTTTTATTACACATTTAATATATTAAATTTTATCCTCTCTAAATGTTCATAAACTAAAAAAATTAAATAATACACATCTTAAGATTCTATACTTTATATTAAAGAATAATTTATAAACAATAAGAATATTATAATTTATTTGAAATTTTATTCTCTTATCGAGAAATTAATTCGTTTAGTCATAACGGTCAATTTTCCCTATCTTATATATTGACCTAAGCTATGTGGTTAACGATTATAATTTCTTTTCTAATTCCTTCAAAGCGAGAGGAGGAGAGGTTTCCAATCCTTATGTTTATATTTTAGTGAATCCGACTTTAATACAATACTAACTTCTTAATGTTAACCTACATCATTATATTTTTGTTATATCTGTATGTGGGTTTATTAAAAATAGCCTCTCTATTATATAAGAGTAAAGCTGCGTACTATCAAACTTTTTTAGAATCCGCTTCAATGCGGGGTTTTCAGACTAATGTCTTTAATCATACACAATAACTCTAAGCACTTGAGCCTCCCATGTCTGAAGGAACCTGGATTGTTAAAAAATCGAATTTAATAACCTCGTAGTAGTTGTGAACGGATAGTAAAGTGAAGGCTCGTTAGTGGCGAATTAAACACATAAAACCTCCATTCAAGCCCAACTAATAAAAGTTTACACTTCAGGGCTTTACAAAGAGCTTTAATTAATTGCATAAATCCTCCACGAAATTCCCAAGTGATGCAATTTTCGTAGTTTCACGAAATTCGTTATCGAAACTTGGCAGGTAAAAAGTTGGTCCGAACTGAAGATAGAAGAGTACATCGAAGGAAACATCGGTTAGAAAATTCCCATCACGCCAATCTAATGCTGGGAGTTTTTGTTTATTCCAAGTTGCTGTAATGCCAAAACCCAGGAAAAGGGCTACATCAGAAACGTTGCACTCTAATACCAAAGTGTCTAAAATTCTCTTCCGCAATGACTAGATTCCCCTTGAAATTTTCTGGCCGACGTACAGAACCGACGACGAATGAATATCGAAATGAGGGTACATAACACATAGGTCAACTGCAATTCATGGAAACACAAAGACCAACCGTAAAGGGATGGCTTGTTCAAGCGAAACTATTAACGAAACGGGCAAGCATCCTGCACTGTCATGATCAGCAATTTTTTTTCCTTTGGAAGTTCATGATCAGTAAATATTATTCTTGAAAGCTTATACTTGGGATAAAGCCAAATAAGGGATCAGAGTATGATTGTTCTAAAGCTCCACCCAAAATTGCACATTGATTGAACCACCCAAAAATCAAGTCAGCGATTCAAAATCAAACGATAAATTCAACTGAATTGATGTTTGAAAGCATCCATCGATTTAGAGTCAAGTAACAAGCTTAATCCAAGTAGCACTTGGCAAGTTTTTATGTATCTCCAGCTCCACTACTAATCATTCTCTTCAAAATTGAGGTAAACTGCAACCCTTCCGACCTCAAGTCAAACCTTCATCTTCTGAGTCTAAAAAGCTCCTAGAAAGACTTGATTCACCACTTGTACCACCCTTCGGGTAACCCAATTTATCAAAGACGAAAGTTCATTCTAGCGAACGAATTACAAAATCAACTATTTGAATTGGGAATTCATGCTTACCAGTTAAGATTTGTTTAATATCTAACAGAATGCAGAATCAAATAACCAGATTGCATGTTTATATTGTGTCCACACTCCACACTCCACAGTCATTTATCCTTTCCTTTTTGACCGAAAAAATAAATAGCAGAACAAGAACACACTGAAAAAGCAAACCATCATAGCCACCTTATGTTGCATAATGCATGAGAATCAGAATGCTGTGAAGCTTCAATAAGTGCGAATCCTAACCTAATCCTGCAGACCTGCATTGTTCACAGATAAATATATCAAATAGAAGCAGGGCAATTTAATAAGTTGTGTTAATTTTTAATTTCCTCCATATGACAGAACCAAACAACCAAAATCATGAATCCTAATAGTACTCTCGCTGGAATATGTTTGATTTCACAATTCCAATATAATCTGAGGTATCAGTGCTATCGTAATAGCAGTTAAATATAAAAAGACCGTGAATGTTTATTCTCAGTTAGACAAACCTATCCCGTTATGCTTAATTTCAGAAAATTCTAATATAATCTGATGCATTAGTAGTAAATGATCGCACCAACACAAAAGAAAAATCATAAATGCCCATCTTTCTGCACTTGTCAGTCTCCAATAAAATCAATTAATCCAAACTAATAACAATAAAAAAGAGACTGAAGAGTAGTGAAAACTTGCTTTAGTACAAATAACAATATAATTCACAAATTTAATCAAATTCAAGTCAACTGTTCCCGGGGTCAATGCACACCAGTCGAGAACCAGCACACAAACAACATAAAATAATGCAACATTCCTTACAGTAATTGAATATGTATTAACGAACAGTAATTATTGAATATAGTAATGATCCTAACAAACAAAAGCAATCCATGGAATGACTCGAAATCAATTAGCTGATGCTTGCGGTACTTTTGCATTAGCAGTAGCATTGCCACTCCCAGCAGCAACCTTACCATCTTGATTCAACGCGCCGCCGCCGCCGCCAACTTGCCGATTATCCATTATTGTCACTGGCGCTGCTGTAACCGTCTGATACGGCGTCGTGTAGTACACTTGCCGGCCTGCACTATCGTAACCAACCTGCATATACCCTTGGTCAGGTACACCCATCTTTTGTTGAACACTTCCGACACCTTCACTATAAACCCCAACCTTCGCTGGAGCCTGCTGTTGAATCGACGCCCCCGCAGGAGAGGGCACTCCGCCATAAACGGGCTGATCCCTGAATACATCCTGTACTACCCTCTGCACTCCGTAGTAACCCTGACCCACTTGACCTGTCACCGGCCTTAACGACGGCGTTGGGTACACAGCTGCCGGAGTTGGGACTAGGTATACCGGTTGTTCAGTTCCGGCCGCAGAGATCGGTATACCCATGGACGCAATATGGCGTTCCGGCAAGTACGTGCCCTGAATTGGCATTTGCACAGGCAATTGAACAGGAGTTGACGTCGTGACCATCTTGTCTGGAACTTTTTGTGAATAGAATTCTCCGGCACAGTAACCCTTGGAGTTAAGGTCGTCAGTTTTTCTGCTTAAAACCACTTGTTCATGTCCACCAGTTGCAATTTGCAGTCTCTGAAAATCATGGACCTGGTGATTCACCACAACGTCGGAAATTAAATGTCTGTCCTCGGACCCGCAATCGGATCCAACAGCAACTTCTTTAGCCACAATCTCCGGTACCGTTTTCGTCGCCGGAAACCCCTTTTCCAATCCAAACAGAAAGTCCGGGTTACCCACCGGAACCGCCGCGGTCGGCGGCGAAGCCGCTTCTAGATTCTGAACCTGGACGGAATTCAAGGCGTCGACGAACCACTGACGCTCCGATTTCATCTCACTCGCTCCAAAGCTCGGAAGGTTCAAGTGAAAAAGAAAGAGCCTCAATCTCGCGGGCTTAGCTGAGGCGCGGTACAACCTGTCGTATTCTAGCATCATATGCTCGAGATCCTCATCGTTGGTGACGGAGATCAAAGCGTCGAGATCTTCACCAGGGAGTTGGTATTTGAAACAGACATCAGAATCACCACACAGAGACGTGAGTTTGTTCATCATAGTAGAAAACCTGATGCTCCGATCAACGGCTAGGATTTTGGTATCGCCCCCAATATAAGCGAGTTGGTTATCGTGCGGTCTGGGTTGGATTTTGCCTCCATAACTGCACATGAATTTCACTTTGTAGTTGTTCGACGGCGGTTCTTCCCACGACGGGTTCTCATCAATTTCTCGCGAGCGCGGCGAGGAGTCGCCAGATTCCGGGTAAGAAGAGTACGAGAAGCTCTCCATTTTCGCAGATCGGACAATCCTAGGGCTAGAGCGCGGGTGCGATTGCGAGTGCCATTAAGAAAGCATTTAAAACGACATCGGAGAGTGGGGATTTGCCGTGCGCTGTGTGCGGGGGATTATAGGTGAAGAAACGTGTTACTTCAAGTTTAAAGAGATTAAACGATTAAGAGAGGAAATTCATTATAAGCCTTAATGCTAATTAATTATCTTATTTTAAATTATTAATTTATTAATTAAACTTGATTTATATTTTCATATTTAACAAAAATTAATGAACTTTTTATTGTTTTTTATTTTTTTACATTTTAACCTCATTAAGACAATTAAATTGATGACTTGAATAATAGGAATTAAATAAACTCTAATTTCATTGGAATTCAGAATGTTATTAATAATGTTTTAGTAAATATTATAATATAATATAATATCATAAATAATGATAAAACTTTACTTAAATCTTTAAAAAATGTTAAATAACTTTAACTTATTTGTTTAGATAGATTGTAATTCATATCTAACTTATTATATAATTAAAATTATTAAATCATTTATTTAAAATACGTAATTTAATTAAATTGTTACTTGCACTCCATAATAACGCATTTAGAAAGGAAGTAAATCTTTATTAAGGAACACTCCACTACCGTATAACGTTCGCATAGACAATTCTTGCCCCTCTACCAGAATCTGTTATTGTAGAATATTTCGTACATATTTTTTGTCCGTCTTCTGTGTATACTCTTGTATATATATTCTATCCTCATGTATGAACAGTTCACAAGATCAATCAAACCAATACTCATTTCATCTTTAATCTTATCCATATAAGTAAGAAGTAAGTTTTACTCATTTCCTCTTTAATCTTATCCATATAAGTAAGAAGTAAGTTTTTAATTTTGGTTGTAATCATAATTTTTTAATTATAACATAATGCTAATATTTCCATTAACGTTGAAGATGTGACTTATTAACTAAGACAGAAATTTTAAACATTTATACACCTCATATTTAATTAAGTTTATCTAAATCATGTCAAAATTTTTAAATCAAAATCTGTTATGTTGTTACGAGATGACAATAACACTCTGTCATGTTGGTACGAGACAATAACAACACAACTTTTAACAATTTAAATGAAATCTCTATTTGTCACCTCATATTATCTTCCTTTTTGTGCAAGGACAAACTTATTTAGGTTTTAAATTTTAGCAATTTAGGCCGAAGGTTTGATTATGAGATTTCGATCCCAAAATAATTTAATTTAGTTAAATTTAACTAAGTATGACATGTATGAGTATTTAGAAATTTTGTCTTATAAAAAAAGTCACGTCATTAATATTAACCGGATATAATAAAGTAGGGATAAAATTTAAAAAATTAAATATTTAAATATTTAATTACCAATTTTTTAAGTTAAAGCTATAATTATAAAATTAAGTAAAGTTTGAGATTATTTTTACAATTAATCCTAAATAATACCTTACAATATATAAAGAAACGGTAATAGCATTAAAGAAGGGGCATGCACAATTGCACACGGTGACTTGTCTTATAGCATTGTAGTAATAATAATAATTTCATGTATATAATGTAATCAATTCCAATAATTTCATGTTTCTCCAAAAAGAAAATTCCAATAATTTCATGATTTATAAAATTTGCATTTTTTGCTCAATACAATTTTTTTTTTTTTTTTGGGTATTCTTGTTTTCATTTTATCTAATAAAAAACAGCGTTTCTATCGCATATTGCCGCCTAGAAATAAGAAATCCGCACCTCTCCTCCATCCTGATAAAGCGGAAAAGGAAAAAACAGTCAAAAAGGAATTTGCGGGAATAGACATGTTATTTTCTTCAAAGAGAAGGCTTTTGGAGCAAATTTCGGTGGAAAATGGAATCTATCAAAATGCCTCATTTCCAAACAAGCTTAGATTAAGCCAGTAAACTCGGGCCTTTGTACTAAATAAACATACACTAATAAAACACCTTTTCTCACGATGGTTGAACGTGAGTTGTTACATCTAGTGTTCGCAATAAACATGCAACTTGTTAAGGCTTGATTGCTGGAATTTGTATTTAAATTCTAAGTTTAAATTTAATTAAAGCTATTAACTTTGACCCCACATATTAGTGATACTGTTTTTTTTTTTTTGGTCTCTTAGGAGATGTCCACTAGGCCGAAGCCAGTGACTAATCCCCCTTCGCTGCGTGATACATCTCATATCTGAAGGCAACATTTGAACCAGGAATTCGCTGCCTTCTCAAGGACAAGGATCGAACCTGGAACCACTTGATTAAACGATGAGGATATGCGTCACCCACACCAAGACACCAACCCGCTGGGTTAGTAATACTGTTAATGAATTGTTATTATTGTTGTAATTGATTAAATTAATGATTAATAATTGAATATATGAATTTCTTAAATATATGAATTTTGTAAGAATTTTGTTTATTAAATAAATAATTAACAAAATATACAATGTCCAATGTTTATATTTTGTTACGTGTTATAATGTACATCGTCTGATTATTTGGAGGAAAATTATGATAGTTAAAAATTTCACTTATGCAAATGTATAATTAAAATTATGTTCATAAAATTAGAAAGAGATTGCCTTATAGTGATTTGATAATAGACTGTGAAAGTTATGCATTTACTACTTGTCTATAATAGGCTATATTTGAAAGTCATACATTGATGGATTATTAAGATATAAGTGAATTGTGCCTAGGTACGACTAAGTAGTGAGGCAACTTAAGTCCTAAAAATGTCTTATATTAATTACTAGATACTTGAGCGATATCAAGATATCTTAAATGAAATATCCTATGCTAATGGTTAGGTATTAAAGCAGGATATTAGATTAAATTGAAGGATTAGGATATTCTATGTCAATATTTACACAACTGATTATGTTTCCACTTAATAAGTAATTGTAATGAATAGAGATGATGAAGTGAACCGATTATAACAATGGTATATTAATGATAGCTCAACAGAGAAAATAAGGAACACTGATATTTAGTATTGATTCAACGGCATTACAAGGTTTAATTCTAGTAAAGAACTGATGAAATAGAAAAGAAGAAGGAGA
>JANITW010000002.1:7011278-7026425 GCA_027564335.1 Erythroxylum williamsii | reverse complement strand
ACACATTATTTTCCAATATTTACCTCATCATGTCCAATTGAATTGACATATTGTATTTGGTTTAATATGATTTTGTCCCAAATGAACAAAGTTAAACATGAGTTTTAATTTAAGATAAACTGACTTAGTTTAATTTAAATTAATTAAAATAACATTATTTTGACACAATTTGATTCCGATTAAATGTAAATTAAAATTTTGAAAAGGAGTAATGTTTTTTTCTTTTTGGTATGGAAATTTATATAATGGGGAATAAAAGGTAAAGGTCTCATTAAGATACATTTTATTTTTATTTTTATTCATAACTCTAGAATGATAAAATTTTAATATTATATTATTTTAAATAATAGCATAAATAATAATAAAATATGACAGAAAGGAATTATATAATGTATAAGCAATATTATTCAAAATATAATTCATACATTTACATTTTCTAACGTCAGATGTTCAAGTAATGAAAATAGTCTTTTTAAAATGCATTTTCTAAGGTCACAAGTTCAATTAATGAAAATAGTCTTTTTGTAAAAATACAAAAAAAGTTGTTGCTACGTTACCCTCAAATTCTTAAACAGCTAAGAGCTGAATACTTACTCATGCATTTATGACAACCTTAAAAATAACTTGTTGAAAATTACCTAAATAAGAAAATTACTTAAAACGGTAACCATTACTGACCAAAAAAATTCATTTTATTTCTTATTATTTATATTGATAATGAGTTAATGACTGTTAATATATATTTATTAATACAAATTAATAAATATATTTATAAGTAGAAAAGAGAATCAATTCGGTTAGACATCATATATAATTGGAAGTATGTCTTAAACACCATTTCTACATGTTTTTAGTACAACATGAAGAAAGTGGAAATCAAGGAAAGCCTAAAAGGAAATGAAACAGTAGAAATGAAAGTGAGGATCAGTTTGTTCTACTACAACTTGGGTCAAAACGGATAAAGTGATCTCTAATCAATGAAGGGTTTGTGTAGTAGAAGATATCAATGGGTCTGTTTCAAGTGAGCTTGACTGCACCAGCTCATCGTTAATGCACAGTATCTCTTCAAGATTACCAACAAGCTCTGTTCTTTTTGCTGCTGGTGATGAAACTGGTAATGGTGATGGAGGAGTATCAGTTACCGAAGTTTGCGTGAGCTCTCTTGCTCTCTCTACTTGAACCAGCCAGTCTGTTCTGCATAGAACATAAAGCATCAGCATGGCGCATGAAGCTTGAGCTGCAAGCAAGCCGAGCCAGAGCCCAGGAAACCCCATTTTGAGCACAAACCCCGCTAGTATTGCCACTGGCATACCAACCAAGTAGAAAGACCCCAAGTTGATGTTAGCTCCAATGGTGGGCCTAGCACTGCCTCTCAAAGCCCCACAACCAGTTGTTTGTGGGCAATTTCCAAGCTCACAGAGACCTGCGATGGGCAATGCTATGGAAGTGAGTTCGAGAATCTCAGCGTCGTTAGTGAAAAACTTGCCCCATTGATGCCTCATCAATGTTGTGAACAACAAGGCCAAGAGACCTAACGCCACTGCACATGCCAGCGACACTAACATGGAAATGCGAGCTCTCGCCGGCCGATTCGCCCCCAACTCGTTACCAACTCTTGTTGAAACTCCGAGGCTGAGAGCTGATGGGAAGACATAAACTAAAGATGTTGTCTGGATAAGTATTCCCATTGAAGCTATGGTAGCTCTGGGGTTAAGAAGCAGACCACATAACATGATCATGAATTCATACCACCACCACTCGAGGCATACAGAGACACAAGTGGGGATTGCAAGACCTAGCAGAGATGACCAGCCTCTAAGACAATCCATGCTTGGAGAGACCCAAGAATCTTTATATACACCAGAGAAGTACATGAAGGAAATGAGTAAGAGGAAAAGATTGAAGTTAGTCCAAATCATGGCTATGGCTACTCCTGCAATACCCAGTTTGAAGTGGACGACAAGAATGAAATTTAAAGGTACATGGAGAAGAACAGAGATGGCTGAACAGTAGGTTAATGGTAATGTGATGCTTTGTGTCCGAAGATATACGCGAAGAGGGTGAAGAAGTGAAAGGAAGAAGAGGTCCGGAATGGAGAAAAGAATGAAAGTGTGTGCAACAGATGATATATCATGATCTTGGCCACACCATAAGAGAATTCTCTTCATGTTTAGCCACATGAAAGAGATGGGAACAGACGCCGACAGGAGGAGAAGAACAGTTCTTTGAAGAGTGAGTCCGAGAAGCTTCATTTGTTTGGCCCCATAAGCTTGTCCACAAATGGGCTCCATTCCCATGGCTAGCCCAGAGATGACAGAGTAACCGGTGATGTTAGCGAAACCGATGGACAGAGAGCCACCAGCCAGCTCGAGCTCACCAAGATACCCTAAAAACAGCATGGAGATCATTGCTCTTGAATACAGAATAAGACCAGTCATTGCTGTTGGTCCAGAGATCCTTCCTATGGCTTTGATTTCCTCTGAGGCCTGACATGGAAGCAGCAAAAAGGGAAACAAGATAGCAACATTAGAAACACGAAAATTGAGTACGAAGAACACACGTCCTTTTGTTACATGTTCATCAAAACAATTAAAGGTTGGTTCTTTTTGTTTCTTTTGTTTTTACCTCAGAAAGGGTTGGCCATCTTTTTAGCTCCTCTTGATCATCGGTATAAAGATCCGTGGCTTTGTTGGGAATAGAGAGACGGGTAGTGGGAGAGCATAGAAATGACGAAGGAGAAGAAGGTTTTGGGTTGCACATGTTAGCTATAGCTAGTATTTTATTAGATAAGAAAAAGAAAAAGGCTTAAAGAGAATGAAGAGCAAGATACATAAACGTGTTGGGTTGGGAGGGAGAGAGTTTCTTGTTCTTGTTTTGTTTGACACAGGGTACTTCTGGATACCTGTTAAGAGGGTGTGCAGCTCATATATATACATGAAGAAATCAGGATCTACAGCTACGTTGTGCTTTGTGAAGTTACGTGAAGAGAAGGCGGTGAAAAAGTGTCCACTAGTGGTACTACTGAAAATTGTTAAGACCTTTTGTCTTGTGGGGGCCAATCATCTTCTTCAACACTCGTCTTCTCTCGCTCTAAAGCACCTGTAATCACAATTAGTTGAAAGAAAAAGAAAGGTGCAGTGAGTAAGGATAGGAGAGAAAGTGTAGTTTAATTAGGGTTTAGTTATGGTAATATTAATCCAATTAATGAAGTTAATCCTCCGAGTTTGTCAAGTGGAGTTGTGCTGTGCACAAGGGATTGGGAAAGGGCAAAAGCAAATTCGCTTCCTCGGCCTCAATCACCACCAAGTTGTGAGTTAGGAGATATGTCTCATATTCTAAGGCAGGTTATGCATATGCTATATGCCAATTCCTTACACAGCCCATGTGATCTAACACATCCTTAAGCATATATACGATCGATCCTTTTGATTATCTGAAGCCCACTTGAACATGAAAACATCTCTTGACTATTTGCCCAATTTGAGAGGCGTCAAACTTTCAGTACAAAAACAGGCCCCATCTGTTTCGTCTGTAAACTTGAAAACAGGTTATGCTCCACAAACAAAGCTTCAAAACATCAAGGGTAGAAGTAGAACATGTGAGAAAAATGTATTGATGATGCTATAACTTTTGTAAGCAAGTAAGAAAAATTTTAAAAGGTTTATCTTCATGGGATTTTGTGGAGAGTAGGTTCATGGGACCACAAAGTAGTTAATGGGGGAAGTGACAGTAAAATGGCAGTATGGAGAAGAGGCAGATGGAAGGAAGGGAACAAACAGCGAAGAGAGAGACCAAATAGTAATATGTACGTGCTTCAATTGCAACCATTTAATTCGTACCTCTTTCTCACAACACAGATGAGGGACTGTCTCTCTGCGGGGGTGAAAGAGGAGGTTCTTTGCCTGGAGACATTAGAGTAGTAAAAGCCAAACCTTATCCATCATCAGCACAGAAAACAGAATAGAGCATGCAATTGCAGTTTCCAAGTTCTGTTTCTTTTTCTCTTTTAATTTTTTAACCTTTGGCTACAGCGACCCCCAGTAGCTTCTTCAGAAGAATCACTTTTTTCTTTTTCTTTTTCTCCTAGTTTTCAATGTATATAGTGGAAGATATTACTTCCCTGAAATCCATACCCACCCCTCCAATGTCAGATTCCATGTGTCTCCACTCTCCAGCATAATAAGCTGCTGTGGATGAGAGCAACGTGTCGTGACAAAAAACCAGTGGACAAGAACAAGTTGTGTCAAGATAAACAAACCAATGAAACCCGTAGAAAAATAAGGGGAGAAAAAAAAAAAAAAACAGACATTGCATAAGTGTTTGATGGTATGAAACTGGAGAACCAAACCCAATTTCGAATTTTATCATCCTAATCGGAAAGTGGGGTTCACAATAATGTGAGATCCCGATTGACTGCTTTGAATATAGAGAATTTCACTTTTACGATCACGTAGCGATTCCAATCTCACTGTGTCTGATCAGAAAATCATGTCATACACACCAAGTTGCTGTCATAGTGGAGGTCGAGTAGAATTTTTCATGGCAGAATAATAAACAAAAAAGTAGAACACGAATGGTCAAATGTAAGTTTCAACGAAGGAAAGGAAATGAAACAATGACGAGACCTTTCGACGTAATGAAAATAGAAAGATTATATATGAGTCTAGAAAATCTAATAAATTCTCGGATTCCATGCTTCTCACCTTCCCCTCTTCTTTCCTGAAAAGGGTTGATGCCTAATTTCAGAATAAGTCACAGACAGGTGAATGGAGATGTCAAGAAGTTCTTAAATTTTAGTTTTTATTCTTCTTAGCTGGATTCTATTTGTCTTCTTATATGAATTGATATTTTTGCTTAGCTACGATCTTTCCATGGTCTATCCCATTTCTCTTCCTAAACTCCCACTACCTTGTACCCAAACATGCATAAACAGTTGCATGCACACAGGCAAGCATTTCCAGTGTCTCAAGCTTGGGGGACCAAAACTATAATTGATGTGTTGCTCAACAATCATATTATGTTAGTTTTTCAATAGGCTATCTTTTGACTGTCCTGCCATCTCTTCATTTATGATTTGACAAATAAGAAGCATAAATAATGTGCAACTAAACGATGTCTTTAAATGATTCTCAGACCTTAACAGAAGGCAGTGCATGGGTGCATTGAAAGCAAAACAGGCTATCTTAGATTCTGATAAGTGCAATGAACGCAAGAATTTATTCCTAGGTTCAGAGGCACGCAAAGTCTTTGAAATAAATAACAAAGGATGCTTTCCACAGAAATCAATCATTCTATTCCGAAAAGCACAGCATCAAAAAGGCATGTCTCCATCAAGGTTACAATCGCACAACTAACGCACTAACTGTTGGCCACCAAGCACTATTCAACACATTCATAAAGCAAAATTCAGGCACACAATGCAAGAAACTCAAATACATCATGCTTGGACGGTTGGACCACCAGGAGGGTAATAAAACAGGATTGGAAGGTTTTATTTTCCCATGAGAAGTTTGTCTCGATCAATAGAAACTTATCTTGGTTGGTACAGTAGTCTTCGGAAGTAATCTTCAGCTTCATTTTCCTTTCCATGGAAGCAGGTGGACTCTTCCACATATACGAAGAGAATTTCAATAGCCTCTCATATTTCCCATCTTCCACATACAGCTATGGCATTTGCAAAACTTTACCATGGTGCATATCGCAGCTTTCTGTACATATAATACGCCGAAACTGTTTCTAAGACATGCAGAGTGCACAACAAATTGAATCCTTAAGCATCAAATTTTAGGAATTTCCTGTGTGTCTTAAAGAAGGTCCAATGAGTATGGCCTTTCTACATCTTAACAAATTCCCAAAACTTCAAAATTTTCCATGAAATCCTCTATTTTCTCAAAATTCTGTCTCCACTTTGGTAAACAAAAACATTGCTGCTCGGATCCTACTCCAGGACACTGGCAACCATGAAGCAATAATATTAAAACCAAGGAGTTATAATAACTTGCGGGCCAAAGAAGTAAATACGGCCAAAAGACAAAAGATATTGGGTAAGGAAGACAATAAGTGAAAAACCTCAATAACTAGGAGTTAAATACAGCTCCTCGCATAAATTAGCACCATGATCATGATGCATTCTGGTCTTAACTGTAATCTGGAAAAGGTACAAGCAAATACCTCATCTGATGGCTCTGGGCTTTTGAGCAATAGATCGAGGAATACCCAAGATGGCTATAGTTCCAGCACTAAAGGCTGCAACGGCTCCAACAGCGAAAGCCGGCGAGTTTCCACCACCAAACAGTTGATCCCATGGTCCACTTCCTACTGACACAATGACCTGTGTTGATAAATATTGTCTCAATCATAAAAGTTGTTAGGTGGAGAAATTGTTATTGTAAACAGAAACAAAATGCTCGACGGAAAATTCAAATAAGATGATGCTAATGATTGCAAGACTAAATCCTTTGAAATCAGGCTGTTAAAGAAATTATTTCCATGTAAAACTAAATCCAATTGTACAACTAACTTAAGAATCTTGGATAGCATTGAATTGAATATCTCAAGGAACATTAAATCTAGAATTTACCTAATCAGGGTGTTAACAGCTTCTTTTTGTATTTTATGAACAAACATAATCATATTATAATGTAATGCATGCAACTCTAAAATGTATCATACGCAGCAAATTGCAAAAGGGGACATGGAATTTCTATAGCCTTTCTTGAAATTCTTCCAATAAGCAGTTTGGCATCCAGTGATCATCTCATTTTACAAATGACAACCCTCCTAGCCCTTCATCTTATCAGAAAAAACGAGTATATAGTTTTATTTCTACTAAAAACTCCTTTTCTTTTTCAGGGAAAAGGACAAAAACATGCACCTATGATCAGCCCATCACATACCCCATACACATGCATGTGTGTAACATGAGAGGTACCTGTGGGATTACAATTGCCAAATTGAGAACACCCATTGACAACCCTGCAAAAAAAAATCATGAAAACAAGCAGTTATAGAGCCTTTCCCAACAACAGAAAAAGTTGAGCAACAAAATAAAGAAATTCCACCTTGGCCAAGTCCAAGAGGTTCAATACGTGAGGAAATTAAGGCATATGGAACACTATAAGTGATCTGCAAGGAAAATATTACAATGACAACGATATCAGTTTCCTCCTTGATTAACAGAAGAATGTTACACCTAAAATGTAGGCAATACCAATAAAAATTGTAATCTAAGTTTATTCATTGAATGTAACTATTCTAAAGTTATATTATTGTTTAACTTACATTGACTAAGGTTAAATTTTTATCAATTATTTATTGAAAATGTGTAATTTTATATCATGCTTCATGCACATATAAAAGGGTTATTATATTCGTTCAATTTCATATTAGATACTTATTATGCATTTACAAATATATATAGATATAAACAAAGACAAGATAACTGATCAGATAAATAAAAAGTAGCCGGACAATAATATGTAAGTTGGAGTTGTACTTTTAATTCTATAACGGTAAATGGAGCTTTTCACAAACATTAGACCATCAAAATTATATCCTAATCAAAGATTATAATGCTATATTATAATGAAAGATTGACCTCTTGGAAAATCAAATTTATACATAGTGTCAAACTTCCAACATCTTGTAAAAAGAAAGAAAAGGAGTACTAATATAATACAGAACTAGTTAGCTAATTAGAGAGCCGTTCACTGACCTTGTTTTCTCTCAAATGGTAAAAGTTTTTGTTATCTTCATATCTCCTCTCTCTTTTGTAGGTAACCAAGCAGAATTTAAAAAATGCAGAGTCTATAATGATATAATCCCCTTGAACTATTAATTCTTATGGACTATCATTTTCATACCAAATTCTAATGGAAAATCCAATATAGAAATCTGGATCTAGGCTTTGTCACCTATTAGACTTAATATGTACTACCAACATGCCAACTTTATAAGGAGAAGAAATGACCTTATAAATATAATCAAAAAACTTCAGTTATCATATCAATTATGAACATTTTAAGGAATTATTACAATTAGCATTAACTAGGAGAAGGGAATAAAATTTGAATGTTTGAAACTAACTTGTACATTTAGGTTTTGTTTGATAACCAGTAATAAAAAGTTGGAATGAAAATGGAACTTTTATTCCTTAACTTTTACTTCTGTAATTACTATTAATAGATGAAATAAAGAATTAAGAAAAATTAGAATGAATTCTAAACAATCATAAACTTTTATTCGGTGTAGGTATACATTAGAATGAAATATCAGGAATAAGAGATAAACAGTGAGCAAGATTATTAGAATATTTATCAAAATATTTTAGTATATTGTGAGGATATTAATTCTATTCGATTATTATTATCAAAACCATATTTACACTCTTTTATATTTAATTTTTAATAATTATCTTTTTTTTATTAATACTATATTAAGTACAAAAGTTTTTATAGTTCTTTAATTTTATTCTTATCATAAAAATTATTCATAATTATTTAAAAATAATAAATTTTATAAATCATTGAAAAATAATTTCAATTAATTATTTATAAAATACAAAACATTTTAATTAATTATTTACAAAATAAATCATATAACAACTAAATAAAAGTTAAAAAAAAATCATTATAATTCCTAATATTTAATATTAAATACTAGCATAACTATGAACTTGTTAATCACATTCGTAGTGATTACATACCAAACACATATAATCAGTAATTTCATTCATAATCTAATTCTCGCTTTCTAATTTTATTCCTATGTTTTTATTCCAATTCCTTCAGCACTGTTTACAAAATGGGGCCTTAGTTGTTCATGCAATATTAGTAATTAAAGATTTGGAATACACCTAAGAAGAATTACTCACTTATGGCATTTGTTTAAAATGAACCTTAGGTGGCATACATGTAGAGAAATACTCTGATTGTTTCTGTTTTCACAAAACCCAGTGCACTTGGGGGCTCAAATACTAACGTTCCGCTAAGGAAAAATCTATATGTACATTTTTTACATATTCAAGCATAGCAGTTTAAATTTGCATTCTGCCACTATAAGATAAGGTAGCTCAGTACTACTGAAGACAAGGAAATCAAGAAACAGAGTAACCCTGGACAGCAAAGGCTACGGAGAAGCCAATAGCTAGTAATACAACTATCTTAAACTATCATCTTACAGTACGAGTGTTCAAGCTGCAATACTTCTGGAAAAAGAAAGAACATTTTAGTAGAAGGATCTAGATACTTACAGCCAGTGGAAAGCCAAGAATTGCAAAGATAATCAATGCTGCAGCCACAATGCTACTCCGTGGCAGGTGATGCCCTATGTAGCCCATAAGTTTTGTTGCATATGAGAGTATGAGCATAGAAAGGAAGCAAAGAGCCATAAGTATATTTGAAACTCCCCACATAAAACCAGCTCCCCACTTTCGACACAGCTTCTCCATGAACAGAGATGTTAATCCAAGGATGAACGAGTTCAAGACCAAACCAAATGCACCCATTCTGACACCGGCATCATAATTATTTCCTTCATTAGGCTTACCACCATAAACTTCTCGACCCATCCAGTCTGTATCAAAGAGAAGAAATGGAAACCAACCAATCCAATTCAGGGCAGTGACAAGTAATATTATCCAAACAGACCATGAGAAGTATTGGAAGGTTCCAAACAGTTCCCATAAGAAAGCCTCTTGTTCATGGCATGACTCTACTGTAGCTTCTTCCACAGAGGGCTGAAATCTGTCTGACAAACTGTTAGACCCAGGACAAATAATAATTACAGATATAGTAAACAAATATATATATATATATATATTTGAGGTTAGTTACGAGGAATGGTTGTCCGCTAACCGATTCTGTTATTCCTAACAGAATCGGTGTATAAATAAGCAGCAAATGTGAGGAGCAGGTGTGCGTATACTGATTGTGTGAGTATTTGAGCCTAAGGCTGGAGGTCCTGGTCCTCGAAACCAGATATCGTGTATTCCTTACAGAAATCTATAGCAAATACATATATTTTTCCTTACTTGTTTTCTGGGATTCTAACAAACTATCATCCTCTTTTCGACTAGGAGTATCGGGATTCAAAAAAGGACTTAAGCTACATTGGATGATCCCTACAGTTAACATCTCCTTTACCAACCTTTCTATCTCATCCGTCTGAGTATAGGGGAACTAATAAGGTCAGAAATTGATGGGAGTTGTCCTGGGTTTTATGTTGATTTCTTGGCCTTTTTGTCACCATAGGGGAAGCTCACTTGATCAATGGAAAACTTCTTGGAATTCTTCATCAATCCTCACACCTCATAAAGTTGGTCCTGTTAGCCTACACATCTCAGTCATCATTCCTTGGCATTCTTTGACAATAATCTTGACCATAACTTTTGGGGATATGACTGTTCTACTTAAACTAGGGCCCCCACATAGCACTACCGTCTTTCCCCCAATTGATGTCTTCATTGTTAAAGAGTGTTAATTGAAGTCCATGTGTCGCGTTACAAAAAGCCATTTGAGCCCTAAGTCTTTTGAAAAGCAAAAAATCTTCTACCATCGTAACCTCTTGTATTCAAAGTACAACCCCCTTGCAGATCCTTTTACTTGGTACATACATGTCAATTCCTATTGATACCCCATAACTCGCCATCTTTGTGACTAGGATGCCCAATTTTGCCACCAACTCTTCACCGATGAAGTTATGGGAAGCCCCATAATGCCCCTTATTATTCCTCACAGTTTCATCGAGTGTGGAGAGCTTAATCCAATGATTGAATTTAGTGTCAAACATATTTCCCCACCAGCAACAACACTTTAGCTTCTGATTGCCCTTCATTTGTCCCTAAATTGCCTAGTGCTTCATCATAAAGAACATCTAAGATTTTCAATTCCCAGTTTTACATCTTTTCACAAAATGATATTTTTCATCGCACTTGAAGCATAACCCTTCTCCCTCTTGGTTTGAATTTTAGTTGCAGACATTCGTTTAAAGGTTGAATTAAGGTTATTAGGTGTAGCAGTCATGAATTTTAGGGGTGGGTTTGTTGTGTTGGTAGTTTGGTGGGTGGTTGGACTAACATTAGGTTGGGTCCAAGTGGTATATCAATTTGGGCTATAGACGACAATGGAGCTCCAATTAGTTTGGGTCTTTTTTAAAGTTGACTACATCATTGTCCTAGACTGGGCTCAGAACCAAGTTACCTTTTTCTATCTTCTTGACTAACTCCATTAATTCTAGTAACCCTGAGCAATTCATCGTCATTAGTTCCCCCTTTTACACCTTCATCAAGCCATTAAGAAATACTGCCACTAAAGTGTCATCATCTGGTTGTTTTAGTGGAATGGTTAACGCCTCAAACTCGTTTCGATATTGCACCACCGTGGATGTCTGCCACAATGATAGGAGGCAACATTGATGAGTCCCTTTGCATTTTGGTAAGCATCTTCTCAGAAGTTGGGTCTTTTAACTCATCCCATATCAGTATGGGCTGTCAATTCTCCTCCTATTGTAACCACGCCAAGGCGGCGCCCCAAGACACACCCGTACTAATTCCAACCCTTTTGCCTCTCTCAATTTGTTCACAAAGAAGTACCTCTCCACTAAAAGAACTAATGAGGTCAAGTCATCCTCCCTATCATATGTGGGCATCTCTAGTTTATGATCATACCTGTTGTGGCAGACTACAACATTACTGCTAGATCCTGCTATTCCACGAGTTGCTGCCATCTCTACACTTGAAGTTCAGTTGTGGGTCCTATCCCCACTTGACTATGCTATGCTTTTCCTCACATAAATGGTGCTCTTGTGAAGGGCGTTCAAGACCTCATCTAGCTTTTGGTTAAAAGAAGAAAACAAGGAGTCAAGGTGAAACAGATGACTTTCAATCACCGAAAACTTCTCTTCCATATTTTTTACTCTTGCTTCCATCCTTGTCGTTGGCATTCCCTAGGTTCTAAAACAAACTTTGATACCAAATTTGTTAAGTTACCAGTAGAATAGTAGAGAATGGATAATTTTTAGGTCTTTTATTCAAATGAAAATCAGTATGGAGGAAATTCTAGACAACATTCGAGAGGAGCGATTCTCTCCTTACACATATTATATCCTAGAACATATATGCCTACATGCTCTCTACCGCCCTCTACCGACTAAATACTCCCTTATCTGACACCCTACCCTAACAACCATCCACCACAACCTTCTAAAATCTTGCCAGCAACAAAACAAACAACTGCTAAAGCAAAAATATTAGATAGCAACCCTTCAATATCAACTTTAAAAATGTTGGGCTTTTCCTCTAATCAACCCCTTTTCTTTCCTCTTGAGTGGAAAAGCTTAACTAGAGGTTTATTAGTATCTTGTATATCATTATTCCCCTCCTAGACAAAGAGCTTGTGCTCAAGCTCGAATTCAGGATTAGTCTCTTAAAATATTCACAGAACTCCCAAGAAATCTCCTCCAATGGTAGTCCCTGCCACTGCACCAATAATTCCCATCTTCCCTGTTGAGTGTAGATCATAAAATTGCCTCAAGGATTAGACTTGCGTTGCCTGCCAACAATGGTTTAAGAGGGACCACAGCTGAAGGTGGAGCTTCCTTGAACTCATTTAGTGTGACACATGCACCACATCATGAATTTTACTTCCCCACCAATAAGGCCAAACAACATGTGAACTTGCTAACTTGCCTAACCACCTGAAATGGGCCGAAACACTTAAGGCTAATAATTGCCTATGGGGTTATAATTTCAGCCACATCCATGCCCCCACCAAAAGTTGATCTTCTGATGGTGAAAGTCATGTGCTTGCTTCATTTTTGCTTGTCCCTGGATTATTGCTTAGACCTTTGAAGGACCCAATGAGACGCCAAACAATGTGACCTAAGTATGTCACATGGGACTACCAAAAGGTGCTCTTGGATATCTAACAAACAAGTGAGCACACAATAAATTCAAAACAGTGCACAAGTGTTGTAAATGTTTAACTGATGACATCAATATGTCATATAAATAAATAAAAAAGCCAACACAAACTAATGCAAGTTAGATTGAGAGATCTTGTTCATTAAGACTTGAAAGGTTGACGGAGTATTAATGAGGCTGAAAGCCATGACAAAAAACTCAAAATAGCCATGACGGGTCCAAATGTCTATAGTTACCTCATCCATCTAGCTTGGAAAAATTTCCTCGCTCCATATAATTCAACCGACAATTCCTCCACCATTAAAATAAGGAACTTATCTTCTAGCATTTAACACCCAATTGCTGACACAAAATCTCCATGACCCATCATGCTTAGGAGCAAGCAACATAGGAGAGGAGAATGGTCACTAACTTGACTAATGATGGCACATGCCAACATATCCTCACATTGTCGCTCAATCTCATCTTTCAGCCAATGAGGGTTTCTATAAGGTTGAACTACTACAAGTGTTGAGCTTGGGAGGAGTGCATTTTGGTAGTCACAAGCTGGAGGTAGCTTTGTTGGTTAACCAAATAAGTCCGAGAATTCAATCCGTAACTTCCCTAACTCAACCTAGGGTGGAATAGACTCTTGTATATGATGAGCCCCTACCTACCTATCCAATCGTTGTCCCTACCACTTAGCTTGGTTCCCTCAAAGGTCAAAGCTCATAGTTAAATCAACAAAATCCCATGTAAAACCACAGTTGTGCTTCCTTATTAAGATGCAATGTTGTCAACTTCACCTTTTCTCCTTAGGGCGTTCGCTTATTTCCAAAGAACAACTCACACTTATAGATCCAAATCAACGGATCATCAATACTATCATATTCTAATATAGAATACCTAGGAACAATAGTTTCTCCGCCTTGCTCAATACTTCTTTCCTCCCTTTTGGTACTTATAGGTGTAGTTGTTGCTCGCCACCTAATTGTTGTTGTTGCCGTGCCCCTTCAACTCTTGCAAAATCTCCTCTAGTTGCAAGTTCAAATATTTTTCACTAGACTTCCACCATAGAAAATCTCTACTTGATATTTCACATGAACACATCCATTCGGCTTGACAAGTCTATAGAGTCGTCCGTGACATCTAGCTTTGATACTAAATTGATGTGTTTTTGAGTAGGATCTAGTCCTGAGATGACTCACAAAGAAATCCTTCTTTTATTTGCTAAAGTTCTTCCCCTATTTTTTAGGGAAAATTTTGATTGCCTTCTTATTCATCATAATACCCTTTAAATGTGCTGAATACATAAAGTATTTAGGAACTAAAATAGAATAGGAATCTGCTAACTTATTCTCCTACTAAAAATAGACTTTCGAAAATAACAGGCTTCCTAAATAAGATAACTATTCCCTAAATAAGATAATTACTACAAAAAAACAAGATAACTACTATAGAAACATAAGATAATTTCCTAATTAGCTACTACCATTAGCTCCTAACTTCTCTCCTTTTATATTTCTTCCATAAGAACACATCTTGCATATCATAATAATATGCATTGGAAAATTAAAATGTTTGATGCAAATGAAACATAACATATCCATCGCTAGTTCAAGGAAATATAATGGGAAATGAAAATTATTAAAATGGAAATCTGAGAAGATTACCATCTTATGTTGAGAATGTCAAGTCCCAAACCATGACAAGTTTTACATTACTTGTTCTAGCCAATAAAACCTTCTTGATTGATTGTTTAGAAAGATGTAATCTAGGAAAAGGAAATCTCGCGCATAATCATGCATATTAGATGCCCCCATACACAACTAAATTGCAAGCTCGAGTCCAAACAAAGTAATTCCATTCTACATGGCTTAAACACACTTATAAGCTTTCACTACATATCATCACAAAAGATGATTTTTTTTTAATGTGAAACAAATAGCAATTAGTACAAGTCACCACTGTTATAGCCTAAATGAATAAGCGTAGGTAAACATTAATGCTTTCATGACAAATCTAAGGGTCATGAGATTAGTCTAGGCTTGTTGAGTTGACAAATCCACTAATGACGGAACCATGAGATCCACACCTACCATTTGTACACATAATAGTAACATCTTTTCACTCAACTTTCAAAATGTCATTGTTCCAACTAGAATTTCAATCATCTTTCAGTCAACCTAAGGACATTTGTTCAAACCAGCATACTGTCATACTTTGCAGCCAATAGAAAGAAAAGTGAC
>JANITW010000002.1:6909300-6920809 GCA_027564335.1 Erythroxylum williamsii | reverse complement strand
ATTAGCAAGGGTATTTTAAACATTTCACTAGCTTTCTCAATAAGTGCGCATTTTTATAAATTGACACTTATTTTAAATATGAGGGAGTATAATTTTAAATAAAAAATTAATGAAATATATAATCCAATTAAATATATACAATTAGGGTTAGATATATACAGGAACAAGGGTTAGGTAAGGAGTCAGATCTCTTTTCTCAGTTATAATTTTCCTAACATGTGTTATTTTTCTATCATGTTATATTAAACCTAAACTGTATATTTATGTGGATCTCACGTCAATATATAAATAATATTTAATAAAATAATTGAAATAAAAAATAAAGAAAAATCACTTTCAATTAGAGAGAGAGAGAATGAGAGGACGGCTCTTGACTCCCTAACACATTAATCAACTACCTCTTATCATTAAGCACTTTTTAATTAAATACCCTCATTATTAAAGTTTTAAAATTATTATATTACTAAAAGTTGGTGGAGGCTCTTGGTCTTATGTTTGATAGTTGGCATATGTGCTGTGCTCGCTTGTAGTAGTACGACCATTTCTCATTGGCTCCGGACGTCTTTGGTTGGTAAGCAATCAAGCAAATGTCTAGTCATTCTTTTTTTAAGGTCAAAATTACATAATTCATTAAAAAATTATAATTTATAATTTTGTATTTTTATTAAAATAATAATAATAATAATAATAAACTATGCGAAGAGGGTATTAAATGTTGTGGGAGTTAGAAGGTTGTTTTCATTTTTCTGACATTACCATCTACCAAGCCTTTGTTAAATAATAATTTCTTCAATCACTCACTACCTATAATTTTTATTATCTATATTAAAAAAAATTCTCACAGATAAGGATACTTTACTTTATTTCTTTAATTTATAAGATAAAACCTAATTTAATATATGATGATAATCACTTAGGTTTAATCTTTTCTTAATTTTTAAAACTAATTAATGCGGATAAATTGAGGAATTAGAAGAATTTGAAGTTTAAATGAAAAAGATATTGTTAAATAAAAATTAATTTATTTATTTTAGTTTATAAGAAATTTATTAATTTATAAAACTAATTAATTAATAAATTGATTAATTTTAACATTGAGTTATTAAAATAAATCGAATCTAAAAGTTAAAAATTGAATTAAAAATTGGATAATTTTACGATTGAACGGTTCGAACTGATTTTAGTTTATATTTTGAATTTTATTAATTTAGAATGTCAATTTTTTTAATAGTATTACTTAAAAACTATTTATATTAAATTGTTAATTAAAGCTTTAATTAAATTGTATCTAGAGGATAATGGGTAAAAAAGTGAGAGAGATTGAAGAGGCAGAGAGGAGAAGGACAAGGCAGTGAATGTTTCAGAAGAGGAACAAAGAGAGAGTTGAAAGTGGCGTTTCACCGAAGTCTCCAAAAAGCCCAAAAGCCTGCAGAGACTGACTGCCTCTCTTAGACCAATCGAATTTACCCTTTTTAGACCCTTTTCAAGACAAACCATCTCTGCCCTTCCGCACTCTGTCCTCTGCTTTTTCCTCTTTATTACTACTTAGTTATTAGTACTACTCTCTCAGACACCCAAGAACCAGACAGCTTTTTTCTTTCTTTTTTTCTTTTTTTCTTCGGTTTTCCTCTAAGTTAAGGTATGTGTTTGTTGTTGGGCTCAACTGGGTTGCACTGTTCTCCTGTAATGGCTGTTGTTGTTGTTCTTGATCAAGGGAACATGTTTTTGTCGTGGAGTGACCGAGCAGCCCTTGGACACCACGAGCTACCCTCTTCCTGTGCCTCGCTAAATCGAAGGTCTTTTTGGAGCATTCATCGATAGGCAGTACAAACAACAAATGCAGTAGGTGTGCTCAAAAGGCAGACAGGATGGAGCCAGGCAAACCATTATACATAGCTCATATCTATTACTCTCTCAGAACAAAAACAAAAAAAAGGAGGAAATACAAGAAGAAGACGAAGAAGAAAGTAGAGACCAACCAACCACACCCCTTTTGATTTCTGTTTTTTTTTTTAGGTTTTATTTCTGGGTTTTCATTAATGGAGGACAAGGAGGAACGCACAAGTCGTCGTCGTCGTCGATCATGGGTACGCTTTTAATTGTTTCGAAATGCAGAGCCAAAGATGATAAAGGAATGATGGATTTTCCACACTCATGTATGAAAAATATGTTGTTACTTGTACCCATTTCGGTTTTTTCCTTTGTTAGCTTGAACGGTCAATGACCGGCGATTGATGTACGTTTCCTCTCAATTTTCCATGCTTCCATTTTGTTTCGTGAAAAAAATTATAATGATATTGCTTTTCCACGTCCCACAATGTGATCTGTGTTTTTTTCTTCATTATTTGTTTTGTCTGTATTCGTTGTTGTGTTCGTTTGCTCATTTGTTGTTGAATGTTTAGCTGCCAGAGAATCATATGTTTGTTGAGTAGTTTTCATTTGTTTGCTGTTCCAAGGAAGTAATGATTCTTGGGGTTTTGTTGGGATCTGACCAATTGTTGTGTGTGTGTGATTGTAAATGAGAGGTTGGGGTATGGTTAGTGTACCATTTTCATTTTGTGTGGTCCATATATGTTTCCAATTGAATGGCCTCTTGCTTTCAGTTGTATTGGCTGGGTCTGGTTGGGTTAGCTTAGGAGGCAGATTGATTTTGCCAGAATGTGGACTTTATGCTGTCGGTGGAAGATTAACTGGTCTATTCTTAATTTTCTCGTCACTATCCTATTAATTTGGGACTTAAGTTTGGTAAGAACTATCCTTAAGAATGATAATTGAAGCATTTTATAATGAAACATTGAAATGTTCAACGAACGTTTGCTCCAGATACTCTTTGCTTTGCTTTCTGTCACATTTGGCGTAATGATGCGAGAAGAACCACCTGTAGGAAAAGTCACTCCTTTAACATGCTCCAATGTCAAGCATGCGCGTTTATGAATTCGGGCAGTGATCAGAATCGATGAGTCTCTTTTTGCTGTTAATTGGAGCTGATAGAATCGACACTTAAATCTGTGATCCATATTTTCTTGCTGCAAGCTTTGCCATTTAAGATTATGTTACCCTTGTTGTCCAAGTCCTGAGTGCCCAGGATGGGCTGATAATTGGGACTTTTCATACATAATGCATTCTGTATTCAGTTTGTGTTATTTTTGTACATACTTGCGAGATAGTTGCCCTTTTTCACTGCATAAAACCATGCTCCTTAGCCCTGTTGTTTTGTGACTATATTCTGTGTAACTTAGAATAGTGAGAGATATTTACTGGTTTTGCCATTTTGGATCGTGATACATTTTAGCTTCATGCTTTTAGACAAATATGTTTTTAGTAACAAATAAGGATTTACTGTTGCTATCCCTTAGGAATCCTTTTTCCCTATATGGGGCGTAAGGTGGCAAAATTTGTGATTTAATTGGGTCCAAGGAGTTTGATATTAAATTTTGTATGGTTTGAATCGGTCCATCTGGATTGTGTGACCACTTGTATTTGGTTCATGTTGATTCTACATTAAATCAACTGCTACTCAATGAAAGTCGGAATAAGTTTGTTGATTGCTCATTTTCTGGAAACATCATTCTCAACTGAATGGTTGAGATTCCCTGTTTGCATCATCCATAATTGACGGGAAAGTTATTTATCTCTAGAACTGTTTTTCATCTTATCCTACTGGAAATAGCAGACGAACTAACCCTATTCTGCAAGTTTCTCAGTAACACGATAAGAATCATGGATCAAATACTTGTAATTCTTGTACACCAACTGGGAATTTGCTCCCAAATTGCACGATGTTTAGCTATGTGTTTCCTACCTTATCACTCTAATTAACACCTAGCTCTTATTATTTTGGTTTCTTTGTAAATCCAAGATTGCTTAGCTGACTTACTCCTAATAATCACTCATGAAAGTTTAATGCTATTGTTGAACATGTCTGATAGGAAGATGCCGGGTGTCATTGTGATGGCTAAAACCTCTGGAATTTCGAGCAAATGTTTGTTTAAACACATATTCAAAACAAAACGATTAGTACTCATATGACATCAAGTACTTGGTTTGCTACTAGTGAAGGTAAGGTATCATGCATCCCTAGCATAATTTTATTCAGATGTTATGTCCCTTGTGTTTTCCATTGTCTGTAATATCTCATATCTGGCAGTGATTCCTAACAAAAGATTATTCTGTTTCGAGCATCTTGGAGCATTTTGCTTGAGAAAATTGTTAATCTCAATGTGACATCTAGATTTTCCCTGCACGATCTTGAATCTGCAATTTGTTGCAGAATCCGACAAACAAACATGTTTTAGCCAGCAGTTGATAATGGTTGTCTTTGTAAAGGGTTGCCTGCTCCTGTTGCTTGACTTAGTATTATTAAATGGGATAATGTTTTCTGTTCATGAAACAGTGGAGATGTTGCCTAGGACATGCATGTCCTCCAAAGAAGGCGGCAGGAAGTTTAAGATAAGAAGTGGGGCTTCTTGCATCTGTCGGGCTTCAATGTTATTGGAATTGCAGTAATAACCTTTTGGAACTAACCTAGTAGGTCTATTATTTATATAGGAGGGTGTTGTTTTCGTTTGTTCTGTTTCACAGAAATGGAGAGGTGAAAGAGAAAATGGTTGTGGACCCATCTGATACGAATCAGTCAACAGTTTGATGGTGGAAGCAAATAGCAAAAGCATGCTGGCATCCATGGTTTTTCCATTTTATGATCATCTTCTTCTTATCCTTCACACACCCCATTTGGTTGCTCGATCTTTTGACTTTGAACTCAGACAATGATTTTGGAAACTTAGAATTAACAGTTTTCTATTCATTAGGAATCCTAAATTAGGCTTGTTTTTACCTTTCGAACTTTTTCAAGCCTCAAGGTAGTAATGGCGGGCACTACAAACGCTTTCGATTCATTGTTCTCAGTTCTTTCTTTGGCAGTAAACCAGGCACCTGTTAAAAAAGCAGTGTGTGCGGTTGCGTGGCTTGTGCTTCACGTACTTGAAATGGGCCCATTGATAATGATTGATAGAAATGTAGAATCTACTTCTTTGATTTTTGATTGATAGAAATATTGTTATTTGTAGCTGATAGATATTTTCTTTGATCTTCATTTTTTCTTTATTATTAATATTATTTTATTTATTTATTTAATTATTTTATTTTATTTTAATCTTTTTTTTCCGTTAATATTAGTATTTGAAAATAACTTCTCTATTAGTAAAAAATAAGGCTGAGTAATACCATACCTTTTTAAATCATAGATTTTAGAATTTGTCATGGAAGTTGTTAGCTACTAATAAGAAAATATTTTAAACCAATGTTTTAAAATAAATATTAAATAAAATAGCTAAAAATTAAATAAAATTAAAAAATTTAAAATATGATTTAAAGAGATTGTTCTTATTCATCAAATGATTTGAAGTTTAATTAAAAGAAAAGATTTTCCTTATTTATCAAATAACTTGAAATTTAATTGAAGGAAATATTGTTAGATAAAAATAACTAATTTATTTTAATTTATAAAAATTATTAATTTAGAAAAATTGATCAGTTAATTGATAAATTTATTATTTTTTAACAACAAAAGTTATTAAAATAAATCAAATTTAAAAGTTAAAAATCAAATTAAAAAGTTGAACGATTTAAAATTTTTACGGTTAAATCAATCGAATAAGTTGTGTTTTTTAATTATTGATTTAAATATTTTTTTTGAATTTGAAATTTAAGACCATAATGAACTTTTTTTCCCTAAAATCTCGAAAAAAAATTGAGGTAGTGTCAAATTTTAATTTATTTTAAAATCAGGTTTAGTTTGATTTAACCTAAATTAAAATTAAATAATTAAATATTTTCATTATATTAAATATAATCAAAATAATATTATTCTAATTCTAAAAAAGAGTAAAAAGTAGAAGAATGTTGAGGGGGGAAAAAAAATTTTTGAAGACAGAATAATAACAACATAACTCATACCCTTAAATTCAAGGAACTAAAAGGTATTATTGGATGATCTGCTACTTAGTACCGTCCTAGTTTCTGGACAAGAAGATTCTCCAATTCCATTCTCTTCTTCATCAACAAAGAATACTTGTGAGCCAATTCTTGGTCTCCGGCACTAACTGCAAGCTTGCTGCTGAGAGCTGTACTCTTTCCCTCGTACAAGCAGGCTATAGGTACAAAGCTTCCCTTTTTATTGCAAAGCCAACCATGGGCAGCTCTCAGTGCACCTCCAAGCGAAGCAGAATCTGCAACTCAAAAGACCCCAGAAAAGGATTTCCATTATGCAAACTCAAGAGAACACGTTCGAGCTTGAAAAGCAGTAACTCACATACCGGGTCTCTGAACAGTATAGACATCACAGCCAAATATTGAAGCAATAGCTTTCAGAATGCTTTTATTAGCTGATGCTCCCCCAGTAGCTATTATTCGCTTTGGAGGGGAAGGCATGCCGAATCGTTCAGCATGACCTCGCATGGAGAGAAACTGGCCCTCCACCAATGCTCGAACCTGCTGAATCAAAGAAATTAGTAAGCCAAGCCTCAAAATCTTAGTCTCAAATGCCGGTTACTTAGAGTACCGACCTCGGAAGCGGTATCAAATGCTTCCACTTCCTGCTCGGTCAGCCCTTCCAGACTATCTTCCGTGAAATTTTGGAGTATATAGCGATGAAAGCCAACTGGGTGCAGAGGTAGCTATAAGTCTATGATTATGGTAATAATGCTGAAGCAGTAGGAATATGCATCCCCTTGGAGAGATGAAAAAAGTGCAGATACAAAATATAATCATTGATCGAGAAGAAAGAAATGGATCTTATTAAGGTAGAAAGTTTCAAGTACGCACTGGGAAGTGGAGGAAGAATCTCATGATCTTTATAATAGAAACCAACCTTTCCACCTATTGCAGAGATCAGAGTGAGAAATGGAGAAAGAAAACACCAAAACCTGCCATAAAAATATTATTAGCGTGCATAAATACCATTAAGTGGTGATGTTTGCTCCAGACATTTTTCAAAGGCATCCCAAGACTTCTCAGCATAGCAATTGCGCACATCTGATCAAAACAGTTGTCAGATAATGAAAACTGCTAAATGAAGCTGCTGAAATATGAAGAATTATATCAGTACCTTCACGAGCCAGAGAACCATTTTTGTAACACAACATTACCATGTACCCTTTAGTGTCCACAGGATTGGGGAAAACATGGCCTTCTAATCGAGGTTGAGGCTCACTTGCAATCCCGAAAACCTTAATAGGAAAAACGAGATAAGCCAGTTATGGAAGAATTCAATCGTTCTCTTTACAAAACAAAGAAAAGAGCCAAGAGTGGAAAAAGATAAATCCACTCGATATAGGAAGTTCAATATCTTGGAGTGGAAATTTCCTTTGCTCGGTGTTTGAAGCTCAAGGAAAACACTCAGATGGCTTTTTATATCTCCACATCCTTTTTCAGGAACAAGGGAGGATCATAACAGTAGCATACACCATTTGTGGGCTTAACAGATATACATGACAGGAATGTGATAACTAAAAATTTTAGGCACAGTATAGAAGACAGTGAAATTTTGGTTTTCCTACGGTGTCACTAGTGCCAAGACTAATTGCCAGATCCCCTGGAATGCTCAGTGTTAAACCTGCAGGTTTGAGACTTGAAAAGTTTAGTACCATCCGGAATTGTTCGGTTTAGCTATATTATATGTGGTAATAACGAATTAAGCAATACCAAGCGTCAAATAATGATGGTACAAATCACATAAAGAGCCAAAGATCAACCTGCTAAACTGTTGGGGTTGTCTCCAGACCACTGAACAACCACACAACTCTTCCTGAAATTGTATCTGTTCAGAGATTTAAGAAGCCATCATGTGTTACATATTGACTGAACTGGAAATGGAATGAAAGCTTCTAGTACTATAGCATTAGTAATGCACACTTCCAAATGAATTAAATGCCCTATAAACGAGTAAAAGTAGAGCACGATATAGCATTAGCCATCATTAAGTGCAAAGACTTTAAATCCAGTAAAAGATTAAGCAGTAAAATTGGGAGGCAAAGATGGAGATGCAGAGGCAATGTTGCTTTTGGAACTAACCTGTCTGCATAGTAAGCTGCAATCTGACCTGCAACGGCATGAGCAGGGGCTAACTTTCCAAGTTTTTCCTCTAAACCAGGCGCTGTTGCCTATCATTGACAATAAAAATGAAGCATGAAGCACAAAAATCTAGCAGCTGAATCAATGAAGCAACAAACAATCAACAGAACATACACAACACAAACCTCTAGAGCTACTTTTGACCAGATTTTCTGCTTTATATCCATCAAATTCATCCCAGCCCCATCAGTGTGGTCAATACAAGCATATGAACCAATAAAAAGAGAAGCCATAAACGAGCTAACAAGTGAGATCCTTTCAGTATTATCATAGACATGAGGCTGTGTCTGATATAGCTTCCTAATCTGCGGTCCTGTGAATCTTTCATATCCCCTTGAACCCGTAATTTGAGCCAACATCAATGCACCACCAACAGCCTTCTCTATCTCCCTACATTGCACGGTAGTGCTGCTGTCCATCCATATCGGCGATTCCTTAACAGAAAAGGCATCACCAAATTGATCAACCAATCGCTTCGTGGGGTCCAACGATGAAAGTACTGCATCACTGCCCTTTTTCCAGTAAACACTTCCATGCTGCTGCCCACTACCAGAAACAGCAGCCACTTTCTCAAAGTCCAATCCTGATTCAGAAAGCCTCTGAAGAACAAGATCAAGAGCTTCTATCCACATCAATGTAGGTGAAACGATCTTGCCATTGTCAGTGGGGTCTCTATATACTCCATCTTTGGTCTTGTAATGCGGCAAATCAGAGTCGAAATTTACTAGCTCTGATTTAACGACATTGAGATTGGAGTCCAAAACGGTAGCCTTCAAGGACCTTAAACAATCAAAATCTCAAGGGCATAAGAGAGACACTCAAACCCAAGTAAACCCCATCAACGAAAAACATACAAAGACTCGAACTTGGCCATCTGGGTAAGTTGAATGTGAGGGCTTTACATTGAATAACTAAATCTAAAAGGATACATACAGAGAGAGAAAGACTTACTGAGTAGAGCTGTCAAAACCGAGGAAAAGAGAGTCAGGAGGGAGAGATGAATCCGCCATAACTACAGCACCCATTCGCAGACACTCTGTTACCAAACAAGGGAGACCCGGGAAGAGAATTCGGATGTTAGTAGCCTAGTAATTGGTGCTTATCGTCAGCAAAAAGACAGGTGAGTTTGTATATCTTTATTGGATAATGACAGGATGTTCGTCAGAGGGTAACCACGTCATGAGTTAGTTATCTATTTCAATCCCGAAGTAATAGAGATCTCCTCTGAGTCAAACAACGTTCTTGGGATAGAATCGTTAATCCAAATACAACCTACCCGCATTTTTCCCGTCTTTTTCTTCGTTATAATAAATAGGGAAGTGGACTCACTCGAAGTTCACAGGATCCTCTCTTCGTCATCTATTTCATGGTGTTCAAACCCATAGTTCAGGGCATCTGTAAACTTTTCACACATAATTAGATTCATAGACATGTCTATTGAAAGAATTTGACTCGCCACTTAAACTGATCAGTCCGACTTTAGTGTTACATTTTTTGTTACTGCACCTTTAAGATGCTAATGTCTCCTTTTTTAAAATTTATTTTTAATAAAATAAATAAATAAATATGACATTAAACGGTTGGGAGGAGCTATGGGCTAATTAGCCCGTCAATTATTTGTAGCTTTCGATCGGGTAACGGACAAGGCCGGGTTAGGACAGCTATTTAAAATTTTGTTGAGTTTTTGAATTTTAAAATTAATTCTATTGAATTTAAAATTCTTTGTTTTTTAGATTTAAATTTAAATATCATTTTGGATTCAAATAATTTAAACTTTATTCAATTAAATTAAATTTTTAATTCTTTTCTTGAGTAATAAGTAAGGAATGCACTTTATATCTTTACTTATGAGTTACGACTTTTAAAATTGCACGTATGAACTTTCTTATGATTTTAAGATTAGATCTCAATGGTTTTAGATTGCAGGTTCGATACCACAAGGACAAATTAAGGTTGGGATCTAGAGAAAGTTGAGTTATACACAGGCCTTTGATTGAAATGAAGCATGGAAGGTGTATGTTATTTCACTTTTGTTGTTCCAACTCTATTCTAAATTATCTTATCTACATATTTATGTGGGTTATTTCACTTTTGTTGTTCCAACTTATTTTATCTATATATTTATATAGGTCCCACATAAATATGTAGATAAGATAATTTAGAACAGAGTTGGAATAACAAAAGTGAAACAGGTGATTTGATCCCGCAGATTTGATGTACAATAGTATCTCAAGGTCCATCTTAAATATGCAAATTAATTACTAAAAAGATTGTGAATAAAATAAATAACACCGATAAAAAACCTAATCAGTTTGGTCAATTTGTCAGTGAAAATCTTGAACCGTCTAATTTTTTTAATTTAATTTTCAATTTTTTAGTTATGTTTTTAATTTTTAAGTTCAATTTACTTTAATAAATTTTTATGTTAAGAATTTATTAATTTTTGTAAATTAATTAATAAATTCTTATAAATACAAAATTGATGTTTATTTAACATTTTTTAATTAAACTTTAAATTTTTCAAATAAGTACAATCACTTTCAATTATATTTTCTGATAATTTAATACCGGTTGAACATTTTAAATCTTATATTTAATATCTTGTCTTAAAGTGCTTCTGGTATAGTTTTTTTTTATTACAAAGAAAAGGTTACAAAATAAGATCACATATGACGGGGGTACAAAGCCCCCCCTCACCACATCTTGGTGCAAAAGCTCCTGGATGGCTGCCGAAGGCGCCCGAAGAATGTGCAGGCCCGGAGCTAATAAAATGGCACAAGTCGACAGCCTGTCAGTGCACTGATTCCCCTCTAGCCCGACATATCGCAGAACCACCTCTCAGTCCTGCTGTAAGAATCCTCGAATACCGGCAACCAACAAAAGATCCTCAGTCAGAACCCGCTAGGAAGAGGAAAGTATATTAATGACCTCCAACGAATCTACTTCAAGGACAAGGCGACGGAAACCCCTGTCCCACACCAACATGAGTCCGGAATGGACCCCACGAAGTTATTATAACTTAATTTTTAATAATAAATATTGGTTGGGTCGGTCGTGCTAGACCCAAGCCCAGACTCAGAACTGCGTATGGGCCGATCGGCCCATCCCTTGAGGATTGACCTAATTCCTATAAGTATTAGTCATATAAATTCATTACCTCATCATGAAAAGGTACGACTTTCGAGAACCCTAAGATTCTTTATTCATCAGCCACCAAAACTCTCGCAAGAAACTGACTTGAGCGTCGGAGGGGCCTACTGGAAATCAACCCCCGACGTGCCTTTATTGTTTTACAGGTATCTTTGAACCAGAATCAGTCAATCTCATGGATCCGAGTAGCAACGCCCAGCCTCACCAAAATCTGACAGAACCAATTGGA
>JANITW010000002.1:6898665-6909200 GCA_027564335.1 Erythroxylum williamsii | reverse complement strand
ATCATTTTCTTCTATGTTAGGATTGTAGTAAAATTTAGAAATTCACAAATACCCTTAAGGTAAAAGTAACTAACATAGGGATAATTTTATAAGTCTTTCGCCAATATTTGTGAACACTTAATTTTGAGTCCTAATTATTTCTAAATTTCTTTGAAAATGCCAAATTTGAAAGACATGTTTGTAATTTATAGTCTAGTTTTATTTCATATTTTTTGTAAGGTTTACCAGATTTTATGATATTATTTTTTGTTTATGTTAAGATTAATTATACCATTTATTTTCAAATTTTTACTATTTTTCATTAACAATTATATTAAGATTAATTATACTATTTATTTTCAAATTTTAACTAATTTTCAATCAAAATATATCTTTAATCCAGATTCATTAATTTAAATTAAGGAATCTAATAACTAGGCCACATGAATAATCCATGGAAGTCAATATATATATGTCTTTCCATAACATGCATAATCTTAGAATTAAAGCTCAAACAATGTGTAATTTCGGTTTACATACAACAACAATAATTTAGGTTTACATATAAGAGCAATAATTTACATATAAAAACTCAAAAACCTTTAGGATTTTCACATGCATATATCGGACGACAAAGAGGGGAGGAAGGAGAACTTACTTACCTGTCGGAGACGAGGAGGAGGAGCGACGGCTACGAGCGGCGAGCAACAACCGGCGACCGGTGACCGGCAACGTCCTTGGAGGAAGATGAAGGAGGAACGGTGGTCGTAGGAGGAAGAGAAAGGAGAGAAGCTAGGTCTGCGTCTGCGTCTGCCCGAGGAGGAAGAAGAAGAATGTCCAGGAGCTTTAATTAAAACCAAAACGACGTTGTTTACGTTTAGTGAAGGGCGCGTAATCGACGTCTTCACCGACGCCTTCACCGACCGAAATGGGCGTCGGTACATATATTTCACAAAAATCAGCGACGGAATGGTTTTCGGTCGCAACAACTTTAACGCACAACCAATTTCGGTGACGGATACTCTTTTTCGGTCGGTATTTCCAACGATTTTTATACCGTCGGTATTTTTCGTCGCTATTTAACATTTTCCTTGTAGTGTTTGTTTTCTTTTTTTATTATATGAAATTAATTATCTTATTATTATCATTATAATTATTAATTTTGTTATTATTATTATTATTCGATATTAATTTTTAATTATTATTATTATTATTTGTTAACTTTTTTACTAATACAAATCATTCGTAATAAAGATATCAATGAATTATATATTTTTAATCATATTAAGGAGCAGGGGTATTTTCGTCATTGATACAATTTTTATGTTCTATCTACTGCAACCAAACACATTTCTGTCATCAAGACAGAGATAATCTTTTTTGTTCTGTCAATCACAACCAAACACCTCATTGTCTCCAATTTTTGTTCTGTTTCATCTTTAAATTTTTGTTCCGTTCCGTCTCCACATACCGGAGAGAGCAACCATACACAACATAAATGTTGTGTGTCTTTGTACCGGCCTTGGAATTGTTTGTTCAGAATTGCTGCTTATTGTTATGTGACTGAACCTGACTGCTTATCAATGTGTCCTTGGTGTGGTTTCTTAAAACTCTTATTGCCTACTTATCACTTTCCTTTTCTGCTTTTTAATCCAAGGGAAAAGCTACTCTTCCTATCTACAAGAATATATATAAATCTTTCTTATTTTCTATAGTTTGTGCTCAATTGTTGTTGTCTAACTTTGCATGTGAGTTTAATGACGTATACATACTTTCAAATATTTCTTACACAAATCTCTCAGTCATGGAAAAAGGACAAGCATGAAATCAGGATCGGACTTGACCTGACTCAATCCAACCCAGTTTGCAATATAGCCCTAGGCTTGATTTGTCTGATGTTTTCTTGAAAAACTGGAACTTATGTTGAGTTAGCTATTCCAGTTTGGCTCAATTTAAGACTTGATGATTATATAAAAAATATTATTCTTTCGATCAAAAATTTAATTGGTTAAATTTGTATTGTTTCGATTGGGTGGGGTTTCGATTGAGTGGGTATTTAATCTGGGTATTTTGAGATACCCATTTCTCATCTGGGTATTTCATCTGGGTTTCATCTGGATATTTCCAATAGGTTTCGATTAAAGCATTGTGTGTTCATCGGAAACCCTCTATACCCATTTTTGTCTCCCACTTGCATTCACTCTTTACCCATTTCATCACCGTAAACGTCCCTAGCCTCCCACGACCTGACTGATAACCAAGTTCCTCCTTTTCTTTAAGCAATACCTTATTATCTCACGAACAAGAGCCCCCACTCACTTCAACAGCCACCACCCCTCAAAATACCAGCAACTTTGTTTTTCTTCTTTGTCCTCCCTATGCTATTTCTGTAACCATAAACCACTAGTAAAACTGCACGTACACTTATGGCTTCCCTTAGTTCAACTCTCCAACTCCAAATCACTGTTTGCTTAATTTGTTTGCAATCTATACTCTGTTTTTCTACAATACAATTCTGAAGATTAATAATTTTACCTCTCAAAACCCAGATTCATTCCTTGGACCTCATTTTCTACTGGGTTGATGCGTTTGACAAATCCCAACTTCGAGATTGAATGAGTATGATAACAATAACAACAAAAATCAAATTAAAAATAATTGATAAAATTAATAATAAATAGAAATTTATAATAATAATTAATAATAGTATGAATAATTAATACTAATAAGAATAAAAAGAAAACAAACAATAATAATAATAATAAGGTTAATAATAATAATAAAAAAAGTTAATAATAATAATAATAATAATAATAATAATAATATGGTTAATAATGCTAATAATAATAATAATAATAATAATAAAGTTAATAATAATAATAAGTTTACTAAAGTTAATAATCATAATAATAATAAGGTTACTAAAGTTAATAATAATAATAACAACAACAACAACAATAATAATAATAATAATAATATTTTGGTCTTTTTGTTACCTATTCCTTTCTTATTCCTTTCTTATTCCAAGGTTATATTTTCAAACCAAACACTGGAATATAAATTCTTTATCTATTCCATTATGTGAACCAAATAAAGTAATACTCATTTTTTTATATTCCTCATATTTTTTATTCCTATGAATAACTATTCTATTCCTTGCATATTCTATTATGTGAACCAAACAGGTTATTAGTCGTGGAAAAGGACAAGCATGAGAAGTTGTTCTTGAAAATTAGGGTTGGAAATCAGGATCGGATTGGGCCTGACTCGGCCCAAACCAGTTAACAATATAGCCCTAAGCTTGATTTGTCTGATATTTGACGTAGTCTAAGTAGCGTATAAACGAGCTTCAATCTAGAAACTCAAGAACAGTTAAGAAAACTCTCGAACTAGGGTTTTTTTTTATATTCCAAGATAGCAAATAACATCAACGAAAGTTGTTTAAATAGTTCGAAAGAAAATAATTAAAACATGGATCCACTTATGAGTTTATGAGTCCACTTTTAAATTAAAATGCAATTTTCAATTCTTCGGTCCACTTCGCTTGGGGTTCTGGCTGTTGGCCCAAGTGAGATAGTCTTCTGCGATACGTTCTACGTCAGATTACCCGCCGCCCTTCCATCGCTGCATTCTGATCACCAGACACATCCTCCGTCCCTACGCCAAAACCCTAGTATGAACGAGCTACCCCCTCAACGCTCACATCAGCATGATCAATCATAACAATCCCAAAACCAAGACCAAGAAGCACAAAGCGTAGCCCTAGAGGATGACGCTCGAACGTGTTCACATCCTCACATCCAATACCCCCTCAACATGAACCCTCCTGCACCACAACCAGCTTTCCTCACATAAAGACAAATAGAAGAAGCGGTCAATCTATTGATTCGCCAAATCTTACAATCTCACCTGGAACAGCAGCAGACCCCCGCTCGGCAGGTTGGTGTGATGGCTGATCGGCACTCTACTGAAGCTCTAGAAAAAATCGTGGACCACCGAATCAATATAGCCATGAATTCTCGTTCTGGCCAACCATCAGCAAAATACAGCTCTCCTTTCATCCCAGAGATCCTGGATAGCCTCCCAGTGGTCGGTACTAAGATACCGACGCCAGAAAAATATATTGGAAAGACCGATCCTCTCGACTATCTGCAACACTTTCAATCGATGATGAACTTGCATTGCGTTCCAGACGCCATTCAATGTAAGGCCTTCTGCAC
The DNA here is from genome assembly GCA_027564335.1 of Erythroxylum williamsii. NCBI lineage: Eukaryota > Viridiplantae > Streptophyta > Magnoliopsida > Malpighiales > Erythroxylaceae > Erythroxylum > Erythroxylum williamsii. The sequence goes on along the minus strand of JANITW010000002.1, from coordinate 6,905,001 downwards.
AGCCTTCCAAGAAGGAGCCCGAAGATGGTTCAACAGCTTACCCCCGCGTTGCATAACCAGTTTTGAGGATTTTAAGTTGCTATTCCTCAACCAGTTTGCTACAAGTAAACGGCCACAGAAGACTGCCTTGGAAGTAATGCAGTTGACCCAAGGAAGGAACGAGAGTTTGCAGGAGTTCATCACCCGATTTAACAACGAAGCTGTCGAAGTCCCTGACCTCACTTGCTCGTCCATGTTGGCCGCCTTGATGGGCAATACGAGGGATGAAGAGTTCAAGAAGTCGCTGGCTCTTAATCAGCCCAGGTCTTTCCAAGAGATAAGAAATCGGGCAGATAAATACATCCAGCTGGAAGAAGTGTTGAAAAACACAAAACGAAGAGCGGATGACCACTGGCCGAGTAGTAGAGCCGATGATTCAAATAAACGGCAGAAGGATCAGTCTACCTGAAGGAAGCCGATCGATCGAAAGGACCAAAGGCTAGAATCATGAGAGCAGAAGAGGAATCCCTCCGAGAATCTAATAAATTGAAAACTCCTATCAAGAAAAGGGATTCTTCTTTATATTGTCATTTCCACAGAGATATCGGTCATGACACAGAGGATTGCTGGGACCTAAAGAAAGAAATCGAACTCCTTATCCATAGGGGAAGGCTGGGTAGATTTTTGAAGTACGAAAAAAATGCCGATCGAGATAATGAGGGCAGAAGCGGTCGGTCTGACAATTGGCAAAAACCATGGAGATAACACATGAATGATGGCGGAAGGTAAACCAGGAATATGGATGAACGACGCGATACGAGAGGACAGTCTAGGGCTAGAGATGACAGAAATACCGGACAACAGGATGACCGACCGGTCAGGGTCATAAACATGATATTTTGCGGTAGTGCAGCAGGGGGTCTACCGTCAGAAGAAGGAAGCGGTATGCCAGGCAGATCGTTGAGGGTCAGTCAGCAACGAAAAAGCCGTAAGTCAATGAGGTGATCCTATCCGACGAGTCTGACCTGGTTGGCATCAGCTGTCCTCGTGATGATGCACTCGTAGTCACTTTGAATATGGATGGTAGTGAGGTGAAGCGCGTAATGATTGACACAGGCAGCTCGGTCGACCTATTGTACTACGAAACTTTTAAGCAGATGGAGATTCCGAAGGAACGACTACTGTCGATAGAGGGACAAATCAAAGGGATAACTGGAGCATTAGCCTATCCATTCGCTCGAGTCCTCTTGAACGTAAAGTTCGGACAAAAGCCATTCCAAATAGTGAAGAATGTTGAATTCCTAGTGGTGAAGTTTGTAGGAGCCTATAATGCAATAATTAGAAGAGCCACACAAAATGCCCTCAGAGCTGTCGTCTCAACCTATTATCAGGCGATGAAGTTCCCAACACCCCATGGTGTCGGCATTGTCAGGGGTCAATAAAGAATCGCTAGGGAATGCTACTTGGCAGAAACAAGAACCCTTGAGGGAGCGATAGTGTTGATAAGTTCTCTCGATGTAAGAGCAGATGAAGAAACCAAGAGAATGAACCCTGCAGAAGAAACTCAGTGAATCATACTGAATGAAGAAGACCGATCCAAATTTACAAATTTGGGTGCCGAGCTCGAACAAGGATTGGCCGCAGCAATCACAAGTTGCTTGGTAGAGAACCGATTCGTCTTTGCCTGGGTACCGAGCAACATGCCTAGAATCTCACGAGCGGTAACATTTCATTCCCTGGGTATTCAGAAAAATTATAGGTCGGTCAGACAGAAAAAGCGATGGCACAACAAGGAACGGCAGGGGGTGATCGAGAAAGAAATAGAGAAGCTGCTTGACGCGGGGTTCATTCGGGAAGTCAAATACCCCGAGTGGTTAGCCAACGTGGTATTGGTAAAGAAGAAAAACGGAAAGTGGAGAATGCACATTGATTTCACGAGTTGTCATGCACTAAGCATTGATGTTCGACAGATCGGGCCTATCACGAGCTGTCCTATAGACGAGCTGCACGATCCTTATGTACTCCTTCGACCCTTCTCCTTGGTCAGACTCGAAGAGTAGGGGGAGCTTGTGGTTGGGTCGGTCGTGCTAGGCCCAAGCTCAGACTCAAAACGGCGCATGTGCCGATCGGCCCATCCCTTGAGGATTGACCTAATTCCTATAGGTATTAGCCATATAAATTCATTATCTCATCATGAAAAAGATACGACTTTCCAGAACTCTAAGATTCTTTATTCATCAGTCACCAAAACTCTCACAAGAAACTTACTTGAGCGTCGGAAGGGCCTACCGGAAATCAACCCTCGGCGTGCTTTTATTGTTTTGCAGGTATCTTTGAACCAGAATCAGCCAATCTCATGGATCCGAATAGTAGCGCCCAGCCCCACCAAAATCCGACAGAACCAAATATTATTAATTAAATAAAATACATAGTAATTAGATATGACTTTGAAATCAATCCTACGTGGATGACATTGAAACTTAGCCAACAAGTCAGTTCCGCGTGCGCATCTTGTTTCCATACTCATCTCTCATTGGGAGCAACTTTGTTTGTTTGTTGTAATTCCCATAATTACCCTTTCAAGTTTCAAGCAGCAACCGACCCACTGTAAGGCTGTTTCAGTAAATACACTGAAAGTCAGGCTTTTCTTGGTGCTATAACAGGCGGTCGCAGAAACGGCCATTTCTGATTTAACCCGGTTCTTGCCCTCAAATCCGAGAAGCTAATTGAACAGCGAAAAACCGGAGATGGAAGGCGAGTGCAAGACCGCGGTCGAGTCCCTGTCGGTTAGGCTTCCGGCGAGAGAATCGTCTTCGGCGAGTCCTCGAGTGAATCACGGCTCCGTCCAATTGCTGCTTCAGAACCATGCCAACTTCAAGCTTAGTGCTGCGCCGTTTCGGTTCATGTACTCTAACGGTGAAGGAAAGTGGCAGGACTGTCCCGGAGAAGTGGTCGAGTCTCTGAAAGTTGCTTTCGCCGAGGGGAAGACGGTCGCCTACGCTTCAATTGGTGGCGTGAGTTATTTGTTTGATATGCTGCGTATGTTGCAGGTTGATCTGGAGAGTGGGGCACAGAGATCAATTGCTTGGATTGATGTGAAGGGGAAGTGTTTTTTCCCTAAAGTTTGCGTCTGCGAGGACGGTGACGATGATTTGCAGGAACCGGAGGTTCAGAGTATCAAAATCGAGGTTATGGTTGATGGAAATTCTACTAAAGCACAGCAAATGGAGGGAGTTCAACAAGAGGCCGAGGTGAGTTCGACAAAGAAGGAAGATGACAACGACTTTGAAGGATCAAAACGGCAGGATTTTGTAAATTTGCCTGAAGTGGAAACATCTAGATGGCCGAGTACGAGGTTACTGCCAGAAGGTGAGATCGTTTTCTCTATGTATAAGGACTTCTTTTTATCTGGAATGAGGGGGGTCGATCCAGGTGTTACTATTACGACAATTTATCAGTGCACTCGCGTGGGTCCCTTGGAGAAAGCGCGTTATGAGGTTTTTGAGAAGCAAACTGAGCTTACAAGGGCTCTGCGTGGTTCGTGCAATATGGTGTATGCTTGGCATGGTGCTTCTGCGAAAGTTGTTGATAACATTTTAGCGTATGGGTTTGGGGTGCATGGCAAGAACTCTGCTGGGGTTGAACCTTACCGGTCTGGTATTTTGCTGTCTCCTTTGGCGTTGCCATTTGAGAGGTGAATCTTGCTATTTGTGAATGTACAATGTCTTTTTACTGTTAGGGTTACTGATGATTAGTTTTATTCGTGGGTTTGTGTTTCTTCAGTGCTAAGTTGGCTGAGGCGGATAGTAAAGGTGAAAAGCATGTTATGCTGTGTAAAGTAATACTAGGAAATGTAGAGAAAGTGGAACTGAGATCTAAGCAGTTTTATCCTTCTAGTGTTCACTATGATAATGGTGCTGATGATCCTAGGAATCCCAAGTGGTATATTGTTTGGTCAAGTAATATGAATAGCCACATTATACCCGAGTGTGTTTTGAGCTTCAAACTTTCTAATTCAGTGCAAGGTAAACCCCCGTTTCTGCTTTTAGTCGTGGTTACCTGTTCCTGAACTCCATTTTGGAAGGAATTTCATCACTTCTGTTTGTTAGGTCATGTGAGGAGCTTGACATCTCTGAGGTATTCCCTCCAAGAACTTTGTAAAAAAATCAGAAACTTGCTCCCTCCCTCCAAATGCCAGGAAGTGGAGACTTTATATAATGCTTCTAAGGTAAAGAGCACAGAAATCTTGCTTCACTCTTATTATTGATTGTAATTTGTGCTTGGAGAGTTACTGGTGACATTCTTTTTGTTCATTATGCACATGGCTTATTACAGGATGGGAAGTTGGCCAAGAATATTCTCATAAGACGGTTGCGACAAGTTGCTGGAGATGAGGTGCTTAAGACTGCAATCCAGGAGCTTCGTGGCTTACCATGAGTTTCTCTCAGGTTCTGACTTCCTTTGGGAGGAGAAGGCTTGCTTCTTTTAATGATAGACATGTAATATTAGCTCACTGTCAGATAATAGTAGAATTAGCAAGGAACTGTTACAGTGCATTGTAGCTGAAGTAGCGGCCTTTCATTTCCAATAATAAGAAATAAAGGTTTTACATAATTGAAAGATTTTTTGCAATCTCTTTGCAATTATAAACAAAGTACTATTTTGTTTAAATTTCCCTTAAGAAAAACTTTCGAGGTTCATAAGCATGCTATTTTGTGGCTGAGATAGTAAACATGTCCGATGCTTGATTGTATTCTTGTGCACATGCTAATTAATGTTTCTTATGATACCATGTTTGAGTTGAGGAAACTGTTAGTTTTGAGTTCCGCAGAAATCGGAGTTTTAAGTGCTCGTAAAGCTTTTATCATTACTATAGACTTCATGTAGGTTGTTGAACGAGTCCTCTTGATTGCATGCATGAAGATAAGATCAACATGCGATTAAGCTTCACACGTGTTACATGCATTTATGAGGTTTCAAATAATTCTTGTAATATCTGTTGCATGAGCAATTGCGATCGTCAAATCTTTGCTTAGTCAGTATATATTTAGTTACTGACAACTGGACAGTTCAGCTACTATTTTAGTAGACATAATGTCTTATTTATGAGAATCTTAAAGATTCGAATCATTTCTATGCTTTATGGGCCATGGCCTTCCAATCTTAGGGAGAAAGTTACTAATTGGTATAGTGTTTATGATGTATTGGTATTATGTGTATGTCATATCTTCGATCTAAATCTTTCATTGTAATCTCCTTGCTGATATCCGTGCTGCAATAGGTTATTATGTTTTGATCTCAACTGCTTTTAGGATTGAAGTATAATTGATCTCCGTCTGGAAAAGTTTGTTTGACCTACTTTTTATTTTCTTCCTACTGCATTGGAGTTTTAAATCTACCGGCAATATTACAAAGTTTTGATGTTGATTATGAGATAATGAAGAAAGGACTGATGTTCTTGTAATAGGCTTTAATTAAACAAGTGCTGATCATGTTTTCCTTGGAAGTATGCAGTCTAAGGCTTGCATTTTCACAACATGCAAATTGTAGTTCTTTCCGGTTCTTTATTTAATGGAACTGGATATAGCCTTTGGCATGTGATTTCAATTTTTTGAAACATTGCAATTGTACACTTCAGGACTCGTCTAAAATGATAAGGAGTTTAGCAGGTGTTAGATGGAAATCAGACTTCGGATTGCTGTTCATGAGATAACGTGACCATTTACTTTTCTTATGACAAATACATTTTGTGAATCCTGAAGGCTTATTTGTCTCATCTTTAAGTTGAAACTAATGAGATAAGATTTGTTCCACGTCAGGAAAGATTGATCTTCTTGACTTGTGAGACATGTGATTACTAATATATTCAGTACGATGGAGGCGAAACTGCAATCCCAGTGTCAATTTAAAGGTAAATTGTTGCTTAATGCCTTTCCACTGATTTGAGTGTGAGAGATGCGCATTTCATTTTCAAAGCATGAAGGATTACCTATTGGATGGATTTTCTTTTATACATGTTTTCTTTGGCTGTTGATTTATAAATTGTAACCAGTGGCTACTATATTATTTTATTTTGGGTGGGTGATGATTACTTCTCCACCTGGAGGATCCATACAGTTGTGTAACGATAATCTGGCCCTCTGTCTCTCTCTCTCTCTCTCTCACACACACACTGTTGCAGACACTAGTGAGGAAGACGGAGTGAGTGACGGAGCGGGAACGTCGTCAGCGATCGTTAGAGGATGATACAAAACGTTTCGTTTAAATAATTGTCTACCCTATTACTTTAGGGATTACACTATGCAATTGTTTCTCTTCGTTTATTTCAGTCGATTGTAACGAATTGGAGATTGTCAA
>JANITW010000002.1:6766865-6777356 GCA_027564335.1 Erythroxylum williamsii | reverse complement strand
TCATTCTCTTGCTACGAAGCAACTTGAAGGAAGAAAACAAGACAAAGAAAGGCTAACAATTGTTATTTGTTGCAATGGTGTTAACCTTGAAAAAATCCCTTTATGGATTATTGGAAAATATGCAAAGCCATGTTGCTTCAAGAATGTCAACATGAATAGTTTGAATTGTTACTACTGTGCCAACAAAAGAGCTTAGATGACAAGTGTGCTCTTTGATGAATATATTCATTGGTTTGATAAAAAAAAATGCATGGTAGAAGAATTTTGTTTGTGGTAGATAATCGTCCAGCACATCTAAGATGTATTAAAGGGTTACATAATATTGACTTGTTCTTCTTGCCACCCAACATGACATAAAAAATTCAACCTTATGATGCTGGAATAATAAGAGCTTTCAAGATGCACTATCATAGGAGATTTTACCGTATGATTTTGGAAGGCTATGAGTTGGGACAATTTGATCCAGGTAAGATTAATGTTTTGGATGCTATCAATCTGGCAGTCTTGGCTTGGACAGTTAATGTTTAACAAGAGACAACAGCAAATTGTTTTCAACACTACAAAATTCGTTAGGGGGATGAAGTCTCAAGAAATTTAGATGAACCCACTTGTGAAAACAACATTCATGAACTTGAGCTCATGATTGATGATCTTAGCTATCGCAATAAAATAGATATCAATAGCCTATTGGATTACCTGGATAAAAATGATACATGTTCAGAAGTCCAGAGCTTAAAAGAAATTGTGGTTACTATCCTTGAAAATAATGTTGATGAAGAAGTTGAAGACGATATAGTACCTTTAGAACCAGTTACGTGTAAGGAAACAATTATCACGTTTAAAACTCTTCACAATTTTTTGGTATAGTTCAAGAACACAACATCAGAAATTTTGGATGCAATAAGAAAAGTTAGAGATGAGCTCCAATTAGACTTAAATTTTAAGAAAAAAACAAACAACACTATAATTATGTTTCACTAAATTGTCTTAGTTATATTTGTGTAAGTTTATATAATTATTAATTTATGATATTAATGGGACACTATATTTATATATGGGTATTTTGAAAATATATTATCTTATTACCTTATCAAAATTTGTTAAATTTTTGACTGGCTTAAATTTGGACCGAAAAAAATATTATTTTAAAGAATTTATTAATTTATCGAATATCAATTTAAAGAAGTTTTTTGCATCACTAAAACCTCTTAAAAAACCGAATGTAAAAGTAAATCCTGGACAAGGATGGGTATAAGGTTTATGGAACACATGCACATAGTTGACAGGAACCGTAACTTCCTAGTTTAGGTTAACGTCCTTGTCCTTTGTCCTTTTCCCAATTGTCTGACTCTTTATGATAATGTATTAGCTGACTTCGTTCACCGGAATATAGAAAACAAAGAGATGGTTCTAGGCTAGATCCTTGAAAATTTTCAAGCCTTCTAGTCTCTAGAGAACATTCTTTGAATTAAAACCACAGTGAAATGATTACTTAACTGAAATTGTCCATCCATTTCATCGCTTTGCTGGAGAAATAATCATGATCAAGAGAACTTAAGTTGGATATATAACTAAATTTTTTTACATAAAGCAAGAACGATGGCAGAGAGTGGGCTTTAGAGCCCCCACTGAACAACAGTTAACCTTAACACAAACACTGGTTTTTTAAAGATTGGGCATCTTTGTTATGGTTTCAGGTCCAGAATCGGGTCCGTCCTTTTAACGTCTGCTTGTCCCTTCCAATCAAGACCGAGCGAGTCAAACCCGCCTAGCACAGAAATTGTGATCAGTGTTTCAAATGAATTTAGCTGAGAAATGGATATAGCGTCATATTCCACCATTGTTAAGTTGAGGTAGAATGCTAACCCTTTACCTAACTTCTACTAAATCTATAAACATGTCCCTTATTATCTAAGATTTTGATACAAAACTGCAAATTGTGTTAAAAGTTTAATCATACAAGCATATCCAACCCCCTGAACCTTCTATTCCAATTCAAGCATACAAAGAGGCAATAGGGGAGGTAGGGGGTAGACCAATCTGCAAGACAAAGCAATTACTTCCATTGATGGAAAAAAAGAACATGCCAAAAATGAATTAGAAAACGGAGATTTTTCTTGGGAGAATGAGGAATAAGATTGTTTGTTGTCGTGATTCTTTGGTTTGGATAAACCCCGACAAAACATAACTGGAACATGAAGCTAAAAAGAGGAGTTTTGCAGCAGAAATCTGATTGGCTGTTTGGTGTGCTCGGTCCCGCGCTTTTCGTAGCTTTCACTTGAATATCTCGGAAACGGTTTGCCTATATAATGGGGAAGTTCTCCACTTGTTGCTTCACCAGTCAAGCCTCCAAGAGAAATCGAGAGTTAAAACAACATCAGGATCAGGTACTCACTTTCTGCATTCTATCGACGTCGACTCGATTTTGGAACTAAAACCCATTCTTTGTTTTCATCTCATCTTTTGTGTTTGTGTTGAGCAGAGATCGGAAGCGTCCATGGAGAACCAACAACCGTATAATGGCAAAGAAAGGTCTGAGGTATGGCTTTGATTAGTGATGTCAGCTTTCGCATTTTAGAATATTTGAGTAAATGCTAACTGGGGTTTCTTTGTTGCTTTATTCTTTTCTTGAACTTGCTGGAAGTCGATTGTGCTCATTGCAGGGACATTTATCCTTTTATACAATGCTGCATTTTGGAATTTCATGACGAGTATTATTTGTCTGTGAAATGTTTGCTAGTGAATGCATTAAAATTCGCCTCTTAATCTATTTCCTCTTTCTTGTTGAGTACCAGCAACGAAATGCTTGCAGATTTAAATCAATGTCCAGACATCTGCCTAAGTCACTCATTTTAGATTCCTGGAACTCGAAGAACATATATGATTGACTATACTCGTTGAACTGTTATGAAGCTGTTGAATTAATTTTGTGGAGCAGATAATCTCTGGACTGAGTGTTAATATGTAACCAAGTTATTCTGCCCTTGACAGGTTGCCAACCAAGATATAATTGATTCAAGAGATCTTACCATCGCCAATATCTTGGCCAACCATGATTTCTCTCAAGGGTTGCATTCTTGGCACCCAAATTGCTGTGATGCCATTGTGGTTTCATCAGATTCAGGTCCTCATGGATTTCTAGCTACTTCAGGTGGTCATTATGCTGTTGTTTCAAATAGAAAGGAATGCTGGCAGGGATTGGAACAGGATATTACAAACAGAGTTTCTACAGGATGTTCATATTCAGTTTCTGCTCAAGTTGGGGTCTCTGGGGCACTTCAAGGATCTGCTGATGTTATTGCAACTTTGAAGTTGGAGCATGATTCAACTACTAGCTATTTGTTCATTGGAAAGTAATAATAATGTTACCCCATTTAACTGCATCTCCTTTTCAAAAATATTAGATCACTTTGATGATTGATATCTTTGCAGAACTTCTGCATATAAGGAGAGATGGGAAAACTTGGAAGGCACATTCTTGTTGACAACCATACCAGATCGGGTGGTTTTTTACTTGGAAGGGCCATCTCCTGGAGTGGACCTACTGATTGGATTAGTCTATATCACCTCTTCGAATCCCAGCGAATCGAACGTAAACATTCATCTTACCCTCTTCTCCTTCACCTCAATTTATAGGACTTTGTTACATGCAACCGATAATATAGCTGTTGATTTTTGACATAAGGAGCAATGGGTTGGCTCTGGTACATAGTTTTGGCAATATTCATTCCATTCATTCACATTGATGGATAATGCAATCTCAAGTTTTTACTAGAAAGTTAAATTCATTCTTCATTTTCTTTATAGGTTTTTGGATATATTTAAGTTACTCATTTTAGATTCATGGAACTCAAATTGGACCATGTATGATTGACTGCATTCGTTTGAATTGTATGAAGCTGTTTAACTAATTTTGTGGACCAGATAATCAGCAGACTAATTATTAATGTGTAACTAAGTTATTCTGCTCTTAGCAGGCTGCCAACCAAAATATAAGTGATTCAAGTGATTGTACAGCCCCTAATATCTTGGCAAACCATGATTTCTCTCAAGGGTTGCATTCTTGGAACCCAAATTGTTGTGAAGCCTTTGTGGTTTCATCAGATTCACGTCCTCAAGGATTTTTACCAACTTCGGGTGGTTATTATGCCGTTGTTTCAAATAGAAAGGAATGCTGGCAGGGCTTGGAACAGGATATTACAGATAGAGTTTCCCCAGGGTCTTCATATTCAGTTTCCGCACGAGTGGGGGTCTCAGGTGCTTTTCAGGGATCTGCTGATATTATTGCAACTTTGAAGTTGGAGTATCTTGATTCAGCTACCAGCTACTTGTTCGTTGGAAAGTAATGATACTATTACTTCATTTCACTGCATCTCCTATTTAAAAACTCAGGTGACTTTGATGATTAATATCATTGCAGAACTTCTGCATCAAAGGAGAGGTGGGAAAAATTGGAAGGCACATTCTTGTTGTCAACCATGCCGAACCGAGTGGTTTTTTACTTGGAAGGGCCATCTCCTGGAGTGGACCTACTGATTGAATCAGTTGCTATCACCTGTTTGAATCCCAGCGAGTTGAATGTATACATTCATCTTACCCTATTCTGCTTACTCCACCTCAAAATATAGGACATTGGTACATACCAGCAATAAAATATAACTGTTGATTTTTGAGTATGGGATAATGGGTTGGTAATGGCATGTTAGAAACTTTTGGCTATATTCATTACATGCGTTCCCATCCAATGGATAGTACAATCTCAAGTTTTCACTAAAATTTAAATTCATTCTTATTTTCTTTATAGGATTTTGGACATATCTGTGCATACATATGTACTTATCTCTCAAAAAGATTTTGGGTTATAGATGAAAGTGGTGGAATAACTCTTTTCCTTTTGCTTTAAAAGAATACAAGCACCAGTCTTGTCTGCTCTGGAGATGATGATGAGAACATTATCCTTAACCCCAACTTTGATGATGGATTGAATAATTGGTCTGGTAGAGGTTGCAAGATTGTGTTGCATGATTCTATGGCAGAAGGGAAAATCGTTCCCCAGTCTGGAAAAGCTTTTGCTGCTGCGACAGAACGCACGCAGAGCTGGAATGGTATTCAACAGGAGATAACGGCAAAAGTGCAAAGAAAGCTTGCTTATGAGGTTACTGCTGTAGTTCGGATATATGGTAACAATGTCACAAGTGCTGATGTACGAGCCACCTTATGGGTTCAAATGCCAGATCTCCGAGAGCAATATATAGGCATTGCCAAGTTAGTTTCTTTCTCTGCTTTAAATCCATGGAGCTGTAATTTAGTACGTTAGGTTGTGCATTTTTGACAAAGTAATTAGTAAACAACTTAACCCTGAATTCATACATGGTTCCTTTCCATGTTGAACTACTATTACCCTGAATTCATACATGGTTCCTTTCCATGTTGAGCTACTAGTACCCTGAATTCATACATGGTTCCTTTCCATGTTGAGCTACTAGTCTTTTTCTTCAAGCTGAATATTTTATCCAATAGTTGTGCCATATGTGATAAATGATATAATCAGCTTTGTCATGGTTATTAACCTAATATCTATAATTACATCTGCTCTGATATGCAGTGTGCAGGCAACAGATAAGGACTGGGCACAGTTACAGGGCAAATTTCTGTTAAATGGTTCCCCTAAAAGAGTGGTCGTTTATATGGAAGGCCCACCTGCAGGCACAGATATTCTTCTCAACAGTTTAATCATAAAGCATGCAAAGAAGATCTCTCCCTCACCTCCTCCAGTTATTGAGGTTAGTCGATGAGTAATTTAAACTGAAATATCTTTGTTTTTCTGTTTTCACATTGATATTTTGATTATGGATTCTTGAATTCCAATTCTTGCAGAATGACAAATTTTTTATGTGGTTTGATAATTCATTTCACCTTCAATTTCTTTCTGATTGATTTATTTAGCTTCTATAGAAATTTGATCTATTGTTTAACTGAATTGTAATGGTTTAAAGAGGCCATTATATTGGTTTTTATTTCACAGGATCCTGCTTACGGGTTTAATATAATTCAGAATAGCAATCTCAATGATGGAACCAACGGATGGTTTCCTCTTGGTAATTGTTCTCTTAGTGTTGCAACTGGTTCGCCACATGTACTTCCTCCAGTGGCTAGGGAATCTCTTGGACCTCACGAACCTTTAAGTGGTCGCTGTATTCTTGTGACTAAACGCACTCAAACTTGGATGGGTCCTGCACAGTTGATCACGGACAAAGTCCAGCTTTTCTTGACATACCAGGTTTCAGCTTGGGTTAAGATTGGTTCTGGATCAACTGGTCCTCAAAATGTGAATGTTGCACTTGGTGTGGACAGTCAGTGGGTCAATGGAGGACAGGTTGAAATTAATGATGGCAGATGGCATGAGATTGTTGGATCCTTTAGAATTGAGAAACAACCATCCAGGGTCATGGTTTATGTCCAAGGTCCAGCTACAGGTGTTGACCTTATGCTTGCTGGACTTCAGATTTTTGCTGTTAACCGTGAAGCAAGATTCAGACATTTGAGGAGGGAGATTGACAAGGTAATGTGTGGCTGTGATTTCCGAGATTCCTGATTAACTAATTTAACTTGCTGTTATGGGTGCAAACCAAACATAAAATAGACAGATACTTAGTAAGTACGATTACTCTAACAAGACAACAAAAGAAATTATTCTTTTATAACTTGATTCAGCTTAATAGATAGCTTGCAGATTGTATGGTCACTCAAGCATAAGTATGAGAAAGAAAATGTTTTGCCCCCATATCGATAGGCTGCATGCAAGTTCCAAAACTCATTGAAATGGTTTCTGTATGCACATGCTGGGACCTGATCATGATTATTTTAGAAAATCTCTGATTGCTATTCTCCTGTGTCTGCTGCTCTGTCTTTTCATATCTTAGTTTCATGCATTGTAAAACTGAACGCCAGGACAATCTGGCACTACTATTATCAGAGCTGTTGCTATAATTGTTTCACTGGAATATAACTGATCTATTAGTCCCTAAAGATGTATCATTTGAATTTCTTGCAATAATTGTTTATTATGTTCCGTAATTTCACTAAATTAATTTAATGAATTCTGTTGTTGTCTATTCTGCTGTTGTATTCTGCGATTCTAGATCCGTAAGCGTGATGTTACATTGAAATTCAATGGAGTGGACAATGGTGGTTTGTTTGGCACCTTGGTAAGTATAAGACAAATACAAAACACATTCCCCTTCGGATCATGCATTAACAGGACAAACATAGACAATGAAGATTTTGTTGATTTCTTTCTCAAACATTTCAATTGGGCTGTGTTTGGAAATGAGCTGAAGTGGTATTGGACAGAGCCACAACAGGGAAATTTAAACTACAAAGATGCTGATGATATGTTGGATTTGTGCAAGAAAAATAACATACAGACCCGAGGTCACTGTATCTTTTGGGATGTGGATGGTACAGTACAATCATGGATCAAAGCTTTGAACAAAAATGACTTGATGACTGCTGTTAAGAATCGTCTAACAGGCCTTCTCACACGCTACAAGGGCAAATTCATGCATTATGATGTTAACAATGAGATGATGCATGGATCATTTTATCCTGATCGATTGGGAAAAGATATCAGACCGTATATGTTCAAGACTGCAAACCAATTGGATCCATCTGCCGTTCTGTTTGTGAATGATTATCACGTAGAGGATGGAAGTGACCCTAGATCATCTCCAGAAAAGTACATTGATCACATCCTTGATTTGCAAGAGCAAGGTGCACCTGTTGGAGGAATTGGAATTCAAGGACATATAGATAGTCCTGTTGGCCCTATAGTATCTTCTGCCCTGGATAAACTGGGAATTCTTGGTCTTCCAATCTGGTTTACAGAGCTTGATGTGTCCTCCATCAATGAGTACATTAGAGCAGATGACTTGGAAGTTATGCTACGAGAAGCTTATGCTCATCCTGCGGTAGAGGGAATTATGCTTTGGGGATTTTGGGAGCTATTCATGAGTCGAGAGAATTCACATCTGGTCAATGCAGAAGGTGAACTCAATGAAGCTGGTAGAAGGTACCTTGATCTTAAAAGTGAGTGGCTGACTCATTGTCACGGACATCTTGATGACCAAGGACAATACACATTCAGAGGTTTTCATGGCACCTACACTCTAGCAATTGTCACTGCTTCCAAAAAGGTTACAAAAACATTTGTTGTTGAAAAGGGTGACTCTCCGCTTGAGATCTCCATAGATATCTGAGTTCCCAATCTCGTTTGCTCCTTCATTAATAAAGAGACACTCATGGTCTCCTTCGTGTTCATATCTCCTTGTAAAAACATAACAAGAACAGGTGCTTTTGGCACAACATTCACAGATATCTCCACACTGTAACATTCAGACGTATCAATAAGATCACTTGTTTGCAACGTTGTATACGTTCAGCCAATTGGATACAGACTTGTGTCATGAAAAGCTAAACTTGGCCCGCACTTAAACAAAGACCAATTCAAAGCTAAACCAAATGGCCCAATTCAACAGTATAAAACAAAGTTTCTGCTCTTATGTTAGAGACAAAAATGGAACAGCAAATGGGAATAAACCAGCTGTCCAATTATCTTCGACTTAAGAGGGATGTTAGGCATGTGAAAGGTAGATAGAAGTTCCTGAATCCTTCATACTGGGACGCTTTCTTGTCATACTTAAGATTCTACCATCTCATCAACCAAGAAAAATAAAATAAGACCCATTTTAAATTTCTTTCTATACGTTAGGATTGATGTATTGATGATAAGTGACATTAGGCTCTCCGCCTTTCATTTCCTTGGGATAATCCACGAGCCAACCTATCTTTTGTAAATCAATTATGTCATAACTTTAATCATTTAGATATAGATTTCAGGTGAGGGGACCAAAACATCAATTCATGTATTTCATTATTGTAAAACAGTAATCATTTTTATTTGTTATTATATTAAAAATAATAATTTATTACATCAGGCCCATCACATCAATTCGATAGACTCCCACCACCATCCACCTCCTGTCTCACTCAATCTCCCACAACAACCCATTTTTACTAAATCAAAACACAACAAACTTGCCTCGATCACTTTGGTGGATGGAAGAGAGGACCCCAAAACAGTCCATCCCTGCCTGGGACACTAGGTCCTCATGGACCCTATTCCACATGGGTGCATAGTAAAACCATTCTCTGTTCTCTTCCATTCCCTTCACAGAGGAGTTAAAATGCGATGTACAGAGAATGGGATCCACATTGCCAAGTTAGGCCTCCATCAACATAAATTCGCTCAACAATACTTATACACGTATGTATGTATGTTTTTCACTCAATTATCTCATCTACCTATCATTTTCAATCCCAAAAAAAAAAGGTTGATGTTGATGTACATAATGGAAAATTAAAAATATTTGATAAAAAATATTTTTAAATTCTATCTTATTATCAAATATTTTTAAACTTGTTTTACATAAAAAATTAATATATTAATATAATTTTGACCCTCTTGATTATTTAAAAAAAAAGAAGATTTTAATATTGTATAATTCGTGATTCCAATAATAAAAGGGTTGAAAGCAAAATGTGGGGTGGGGAGTGAGGGCGGTGGAGCCACCACTGAGTAATATGATGTCTGACTGCATCGGGAAACAGCTCCCGCGCTGTTTACGCGCGCCTCTGAACAGACAGACAGACCCACCTTCCTCCTCGGCTTCCCCTTCACCTTCACCCGTCACCTTCTCCTCCACCACCCCGCCACTTAGCCCCCTCACATCAGTGACATCACTGCCTTCCTTCCCTCTGTATGCTTCTGCTCTGTGTTTATTGTGTGTCATTATTGTTACATCAACAACATACATATTAAGTGTTAAAAGAAACGAGATCGTGGGTTAACTTGGTTCTTCATTTTTAGTTTTAATTTTTTGTTTTTTTATTAAAAAATAAAATTTTATTTAGGTTAAATTTGCATAAAACTAGATACGTAGAAAGTCAAACCAGAAAACCAAAAGGTAAAAAATGCATGAACGTAATTTAGAAAACTAAAAATGTAGAAAAGTAAAGCAGATAAAATAGAGAGAAGAGATGAGTATAAGACTTAAGACTTAAGAGAGAAACATGACAGTTTCTACGGCGAATGAAGCTTGTAAGGGGAGGAACTTAAAAAAGAAAACAAAAACTTGTTCTGAAAAATTAAAAACAATATAATTTCTATTTTAAGAATATATTGTGGTTTTGTTATTTTTAGAAACATCATATTGTTACATAAATAACCAAATATGTTTTAATATATTCTTTTCTTTTTTATTAAACCCATAACAAGAACCAGAAAAATAAAACAAAAACAAACCCTCCATATGTTTAGAAGTTTTATTACGTTTTAAAATTATTGATTATTTATTTATTTTTAATTTTTATTAAAAATAATTAAAAATGATATATAATATAATCAATGAACTAATTAAATTTTAATGGGAT
>JANITW010000002.1:6707140-6717273 GCA_027564335.1 Erythroxylum williamsii | reverse complement strand
TAAACTTTCAATAGAGCTTATTGTTTTTTTTAATATTTTTTTGTCATATATATTGATATGAATAGGTTCTGGTTACCTTGAGAACTGAACCTGCAAATAGGTTAACCGATCCTATAGGTTCTTTAGGTTCAAGTTTGTGAAATTGCCGAACCTGACAATCAGGTTCAGGTTTAGGTTATTTATGAACGGGTCATGGTATCCTACCATGAACAGGTCATGGTATCATACCATGAACACCCCTAATCATATATATACTTCACAATTTTTATGCATCATATTAGTGAACTTACCTCATCCATAGGTCCCATTCTGTAAAAGCTGATCCTATGTAAAATTTGAGGTTCAAATCCCCTTAGAAGTACCATTCACTACAAGAAAAATTAAGCTTAGCGATAGAAATTACCGACAGAATATCTACACAATCTGTTGGAAAGTTAAGTTAGCAACAGAATTTACCAACAGACCAAGGCATTGGACAAACGGTCGTAGATAATAATTTGCGATGAATCACAAAATGTTCGTCACAAATTTAGTGATGAAAATTGTATGTAAGTGTCGGTGAATATATCGACGGTTAATCTGTGTTGTTTTCGGTTGGTAAAGTTATCGACGGATAAGATATGTTTGACAAACTTACCGATAGAATTGGTTATTCCGTCGGTAAGTTAATGTTGTCATTACAGACGATTATTAGTTATTCTTACGTAAATCGAATAGATTTTATTGACGAACTTTAATTTTTTGTTGGTAAATTTACTATAAGTTATTTTTAAAAATTTTCTTGCATTAAATTTTATTTGATAATATTATGATTGATGCATAATTTAAGTGGTTATGAGTTATCTATTGATAATATTTTGATTTGTTTCAACCTTTAATTTGTTAAAATATAAAATTGATTGACGATATAAAGTAAAAATTATCTTAATTGATCATAAAAATATTACTTTGTACATAATAAGTATTTGTAATTCATACAAAATTACTACAAATATGTTATTCATCTAGTGACTATGGATGCTCTGATTGCTGCGATTAGGTATTACGTCTCTCCTTTAACTCATCCACTTTATTGCGAAGCTAAGCTATGTATTCTATCGACTGTTGCAATTGAGTTGCTAATGTATGTACTGTACTCCAAAACTCATAGACTTCATTGGGTGCAGACCGTCCACTAGATATTGTTGTACTGGATATGGAGGATTGCGAATAACATGTGTTCGCACTAAGCCGAATATCCTTTTACGACGATCTCTACCACCCACAGCATAAAGACAGATTTGAGTCTCATCATCATCTTTAGACTGTTGAGAATGTCGTTGAATGCTTTCTTGTATTTGATCATTTCATAAGACAATGTTTATATTAGTAAGTGATAATTATTAAGCATTAATATTAAAGCATAAATTTCACATACATTTAGTTCTCTACGTTAGGGGTTGATGAAGATTACACCGTCATGCTTCTTAGTGTAAGTATGCCAAAAGAGTTGACAAAGTGTAGGCTTTGTGCCCATAGATTTTTCCTGCATTAGAATACCCCTTGTTGAACAAAGAAAATAACTCAAAACTTAATGTATCTATCCTCATCATTAGTATAATATCTTTGTTTTTCCACCACTTTGATCATCATTTTCATTAAGAAGCCCCCAGGTAACTTCAATCCCATCAAAATTATCAACAATCTCCTTTTGTTGAACAATGGAATTCATAAAATCCTCTTGTTTTCTAAATTTTTTATTTCTCATTCTTATCTAGGTCAAACCTTGCTAGATAAGTGTATGATTACAAATTCAATGAGTTGGTTGTGATTAAAATACTCACACACATGTCATTAATAAATAGCTTAGCTTATTATTGACATACTCTTTAACTTCTCATGAATCAGTGCCATATAAGTGCTTCGTAACAGCATCATCATTCATCAATGTAAAGAAGGAGGCATAGTAGGAAACCAAAGAGGACTAGGATAGTAGCATCCTTACATATAGTAAGATAATGGCTATCATGATTGGGACCTAGTTCTTAGAATCTTGAAAATAAGAATAAACAATAATTACTCTTTTGGTCTCCTTTGTTCGGAGAACCAAATATCAAATTTTCCTATGGTATAACTACTACTAAAACCTCCTTCTAGTGTAACTTTCTATTGGTAATTACCAATTTTCTTGTAGTGTAATATCTATAAGAGAAAAATCCTTTCCTAAAACATATATATGTCATATATTTATACTTAAAATGACCTAAAACATTCATTAGAAACAAAAACTAACCATTTAATGGCTAGAATTGGTCAATTAGTGATCCATTAATATGCAAATTTACCACGAATATGTAAATTTTCCACTAATAATAGAAAAGTATATTTTGTAAAGCATGTAATCTTATAAAACATAATAAAGAAAACTACCCACTAGTGTTTATCATACTAAAGGTTTACATTACACCTTAATATTTCACAAAAGTTCTAGCCCCTGTCCTTATCTACGATGTCATTTTTTGAAAGAAATAAAATATTTATATTTCATTAATGAGAACAAAAAAAATCCATCAAATGATACACGAGTAATTACAAAAAAACCCCAAAAATCATATGAGGTTGAAACCTCGATCTAGTGGGATTTAGTGTAACTTAAGCCTAAGCAGTACTCGTACCAAAATAAGCTCCAAAAGCATCCAATTACTTGAGGATTTGTTAAATGGTGAGAAAGTTCAGAGTCACTAGACACCTAATCTCTCAATTGTTTACTCAATGATGCGTGTCTTTTATTGTGCTGATACATATGAACCTTCACCTTCTTAGACATTAATTATTGGTTCTTCACCTTCTTACACAAATTATCCACCAAATTACAATATAATGTTCAAATTATCAATTTTGAAAGCACAATATAATGTTCAAATTCTTAAAAAATCACAATATCAAATTCACATGCTCATCCAAATCATAACATAATATTTAAATTATTAATGAAATCATAATATAATGTTTATATCCTCAACCAAATCACAATTTGATGCTCAAACACGGTTCAATTGATTTACCATATCAACATGAGATTTTGTTAGAGTTAATTTTTCCCTTATTTTGACAACTTATATCAAGATGCTATAATTTTGATTGAAACTCTTTTTTTCTCTCACTTTCTCCTAATATCAAGATTCTATAATTTGTTTCTTTAATTATGTGTCCTTATCTCCTAACTAAAACTTTGCTTTTAAATAAGAAAACCAATGATTGTCAATCTATTACAAAAACGTATTGCAAAAATATAATCTAACTATAACCGATGCTTATACTATAATCTAAGCATAATGCATTAAAAAATATCAATGTATGGGTTGTACCTCAACCAATGATTAAATCGGTACCTTAACCTGATAAAAAACATAAACTGATGATTTCCAAATGATCAAAGTAGTACACAAAACTCAATAAAAACAAAACCCACTTACCTCAATTGATGAATAAACAAAGATGTAGAAGGAAGAAGGGAACAAAAGCATGCGATGTAAAAAGGGAACCAAAGCACCCGAAGATGCATAACGAAAATGCAGAAGGGAACTGAAGCACACAAAGGAAGAAGATGGTTGCAGAAGGAAGAAGATGGACAGAGAGAAGGGAATCGAAGCACGCACGGACAATAACGAAAACAACAAACCGACAACAATAGAGAAAATGGAAGAGAGGAGAAAATGAACATTGACGAGGGGGTGGGTTGCGTGGGGAAGTTAGACATTTAACCAAAATGACGTCGTTTTCGATTTATTAAAAATGTTGAAGTCGAAGCTAATGATGGCATTTAAATTTTAATTTTATAGACAGAATAACTCTTCAGTCGGTAAATCACCGACGGAATCCAATTCCGTCAATACACCTCAATTCTTATTTTTGTCTCGAAACATTTTTGACAAATTTACCGACGAAAATGACTATTCCATCACTATAATCTGTCAAAAATTTTCCTGGGATAATTTCCTTACATCTTTACCAATGAAAAATTTGTCCATTGCTAAATGTTAATTTTTCTAACAATTTTTCAGACAGAAATTGATTTTCTGTCATTGAATGCCTACGGTATTTTTACTGTCAATAATATTCCATTGGTAATTTGTAATTTTCTTGTAGTGGTTGTTTCTGTTTCTACTTCTACTTTGATTTATGATTTCTATTAAATAATCATTTTAGGTTGAAAGGCCTTTCCTAATGAGAAGGGAGAAGGAAGTCAATGCAAGATTGGAATGAATAGATGCTACAAGAAATACCAATGACAGTTCTTCATCCAGAATTGAAGAGCTTGAGCTTCAATTGCGAAAGTGTATCAAGGAAAAAAATGATCTTGAAATCAAAATGGAAGAGGCTATCTAGGATTCAGGTTGAACCAAAAACCATTAGTTTTTCTTGGGGTAATATTCTCAAACTTAAACAACCAAATTGTTGCATAAATCAGGGAGGAAGGATATGAAAGAAGAATCCTCTTTAATGGCCTCAGCTTTAGCTAAAGAATTGAGCATGGTGGAAACACAGTTAAATCGTTGGAAATCGACTGCGCATGAAACACTTTCATTGTGTGATAAATCTCAATCTTTAAAAACCTTGTTGAATGAGAAGGTTCCTTTTTCCTTGTTTTTGTTGGTTGTTTTGGTCATATTTTGATTAGTGATAGAACAAAATCATAGGTTTCGTTTTATTTAGTCGTGACTACATAATGTAGAAAATGAGGGAGTAAATATAAATGGACTTTTCTAATTTTGGATCAGGATTAGTTAGAACCAAAGTTGAAATCCTCTATTTTCTATATTATCTTAGGCACATTAACAAATTCACTTGTTTTCTTGCATTCCACCAGTCTCCTTTATTGTTGTTATAATTTCAAAAGCTACTTATTGTTACACAACTCTTTTGTATGATTTTGCTTTTCTAAACTTTTTTCTCCATTCGCAACCAAAATAAGGTGCTTCTGGTTTCATTTCATTGTTGAATGCAACTATATATGGGATGCTTATATTTGAATAGAAAAGATTTTTGAATTAGTTAGTAATTACTTGTATCACAATTTATGGATCTTCAAAACAGATTATTTGATATTTCTAAATTTATGTTTTTGTTATTATCTTAGGGATAGATCGCATATGTCTATGCTAACTATTTGTCTCTATTGTTATGATCATGTTCTATAAAATTTATTAACTCTCTTGTTTATATTTACAAACTCTCTTATTTATGTACATACATGAGCAAAAACACTTAGCAGGAATATGCTCTAAATAGTCTGTAGAGATCAAATCTTTGGAGGTTGTGGTTACTTATCTTTCTTATATGATGGCTAAGGTATGAAATTACTCTCATCAACATAGAGAAACCTATCTAGTTGTCCCGGTTAGGTTTTTTTTTTTTGTAATCTCAACATCTTTAATTTGTAAACTAATTTTTGTATTTATTATTTTGTTTATAAGAATTGTTAAGGTTGAAATCAAAATCTTATATACGAAGAATATTTTTTTATTTGCATAATTTAATGATATTTTACTTTTAATATACAGGTTTTCAATTTATCAATTATTCTTGTATAATAAATTAACAATAAAACAAATATAAATATTATATACAATAATAAGGAAAAAAATGTCACAAATAATTATAATTAACATGGTATAACATTTTGTTAAAATCTATATTAAAATTTGACTACAATTTATAAAACGTAGTTAAAAGTATTTAGTTACGTTTAAAAAAGTTTGTAAAACTTTTTGGCTAATTTTTAAAAAAATGTAGTTAAAAGCCTTGGTTATGTTTATGAAAACGTAGCTAGAAAGAATAAGTTACGTTTTTTGAAATATAGCTAAAAACTTTTGACTATACTTTTGAAAACGTGGTTAATAATTTTAGCTACGAAAACAAGCGTAGCAAAAATGTATTGACTCAAAATGTTGCTAATAGTTTTTTGCTATGAAAATAAAGTGTAGGCAAAAAAAATTATTAACAACGATTAACAAAAAAACATCTGCTAGAGTTTTCAGCCACGAGAATTTAACGATATTGAAAAACCAAAGGGGGTTAATTATTTTGCAAACTTTTCGCAAATTTCTTTGGCACCAATAAAATATAAAACAAGCAAAATAGAAATAATAAAAACACTAGAAATTTGGTAACGTAGTTCGGCATATCTTACTTACGTCTGCGGGGCCCTTACCCAACTTAATCACTTTTATCGAAGTACAATAGTTTTACCCGAGGCTTTATTGAGTTGATACCACTCAACCTTTGACACTATCACTCAACCCTACTTCTCATGAAAGAATTTCACACCCAATAATACGATCGACTCGTGTTAACCTCAACAGAGAATTTTCTCAATCAACTCAATAGTACGATCGTCTCGTACTAACCTCAACAGAGGATTTTCTCAACAGTATTTAATAATAAAGATAATTAAATGAACAACTCAAGTGATTAAAATAATAAAGAGTGAAAACTAAATACATTTGAGATAGACAAGAACAACTTCCCGATGAGTTCCACTCTATTGAAATAGATCTGGAAGTTGTCGCAACAACAATGGGCCAATCACGACAACACATCAAAGAAAACACAACGCAAAACCATTCAGCCCAAGTGATGTAATCCACAAAAATTCCAGCATAAAGATAACCAGCTGATTCTCATAATTCCTTCAGCTATATATATGGAGACATGCTTAATTAACGCCTTTGCAAGACACCCACGCACACACCAAAACTCCAATCACAGCATGTCGATCAATTCTTCAACATCTTACGCACTCCACCTTGTAAGATAAATTTAATTGCTTAGCTTTTCTTCAACAACATTGACAAAACTTATAGTTAAAGAAGGTTTTTGGAAATTGTTAAAGTTAAGTTAAAGAAGGTGGTTGAAGCGGAACGTGCAATATCACACCGTTGATTGGAGATTTAATTGCTGATGCATATTTGGGAAGGTTTTGGACAATAGCATGTTTGTCAACCATCTATGTTTTTTGTGGTTTCATGTTGGTGTTTACGTGAGTCAGCCTATTGGTATTGCGACGAATTCCAAATCTATTTCAGTGGAGCTTAACCTTTCGTGAAGTAGTCTTCTTTTTCTTAAATGTATTATTATTTTACTCTTAGTTGATTGATCACTTGAATTGTTTATTTCTTATCTATATTATCAAATATTGTTGAGAAAATCCTCTGTTGAGATTAGTACGAGGCGGTCACACTATTGAGTTGATTGAGAAAATCCTCTATTGAGGTTAGTACGAGGTGGTCGTACTATTGGGTGTGAAATTCTTTCATAGGAAGTGAGGTTGAGAGATAGTGCTAAGAGTTGAGTGGTGTCGGCTCAGTAAAGTCTTGGGTAAAACTATTGTACTTTTGTGAAAGTGATTAAACTGGGTGAGGGCCCCGAAGATGTAGGCAAGGTGTGTCGAACTGTGTTACCAAATTTTTAATGTTTTTATTATTTTGGTTTTGCTTGTTTTTATTTTGTTGGTGCTAACTAATTTTATAGAAAGTTTGCGAAATAATTAACCTCCTTCGGTTTTTCAATTGGTATCAAAGCAAGGTCACCGATTCAGAACTTGTTAGCAAGTTGGTGCACATCCTAGTTTCACGAACATGGCCACAAGAGAGGCACTACAAGTGAAAACTGAAAATAATGTGAATGATGTGGAAGACGAATCAGATGAAAACGAAGATTTGGTACTGCTCACATGAAATTTTGGTAAATGGTTGAAAAGAATGAAGAGGGACAGATCCGAATTTAGACAATTTGGCAGAAATTCATTAGGTAACAATTCAAGGCAACAAGTCAAAACACAAAAGGGTGAACAAAAGGCAAGGAGAATCCAATGTCATGAATGTCAAGGTTTCGGACGCATTGAATCTGAATGTGTTAATACTTTAAAGAAGAGAAAAGGAAAGTCTTTCACAAGCACCTGGATTGAGAATGATTCCAAGAGTGAATATAGTAGCAAAGAAGAAATAACGAATAGTGCTGCGTTGGTTGCCTTACATAGCAAACGTCTAGTTACTTGCTTAACAGTAACTGAGAAGGAAGTAAGTGAAGCCGGAAAAGAAGAAAAATAAAAAAATTTTGAAAACAACTCCTCTCAAGACCTATTATCAAATTATGACAGTGATGAAAGTGGCCTAGATGATAAAAAAAAGGGAATAGTTATGAGGATTACAAGGCTATATATGAAAAGTGGGTGAAAACGTGTAGAAAGAATAAAATATTGAAGGAAGAGAATCTTTTCATGAAGAACACCATACAAGAGTTAAAAAAGAACTTAACGTTGACGGCGGATGAGCTTGGTGAAGCTAGAATGAAGTTGGTAAGTATTGAAAAGGGATTGAGAATGTTGAATGGAGGCACGGAAAAACTAGATAAGTTGATAGAAACTGGTAAGGTTAAAGGGGATCTTCAAGGCATTAGCTATAAAGGTGAGTGCTCTAAAGTGAGTGAAGACAAAAATAATATGTCCAGATCTTTCCAAAAAGAAGAAACATCGAGAAAGAATCGAAGATTTATACCTACATGTCATTTTTGTGGAGTCATTAGACATATAGGGTCAAGATATTATCAGTTACTACAAATGATGTTTCAAAGGGTTCAAAACCAAAAATCTAGACACTCTTCGTTAAATTTCCAGCAGCATCCCATGGTATCGAAGCAAGCTTGGATTAGAAAGGGTCAAGTACAAACAAAAAAACTTAGTGAAGGAAAAACAAGAAAATACCCAGATTTGTAGTTAGTTACTGCAGATGAAGCAACTACAGAAAGTGACTTACAGCTAGTTACTGCAGATGGAGTAGCTACAGAAAGTGGTTTACAGTTAGTTACTGCTGAGGAAGTAACTGCAGAAACTAAAGAACTTTCAGTTACTTCAAATGATGAACCAACTAAAACAATGAAAGCTTATTTGAACCGAGGTTCTTCATCTCGAATTTGAAGAAATCATCCATCAGAAAATGTTATTGGAGATATGAGCGAAAAAAGAAAAACAAGAGAAATAAAAAGGGTTGATTATCAAGAACTTGCAGGCTATTTATGTTACACATCTTCATTCGAGCCAAAGAAAAACACCAGGTTTGAGATTATTCAAGGGGCACAAGGACAGCGTGTTTTATTTTTTAAAGTATTTTTTGTTGTTAAAAAAAAAGAGACAACACAAAAAAAGAAATATTTTTTTAATTCTTTAGTTTTATATTACTATTGTCGTCTCATCTTTTTAGTAGTTTGCATTGTAACTTCTATTTGGATCTCTCTCGGGTATCTCTCTATCTTTCGGGCATATCTCTCAGTGTTTTGAATGGTGGCAAATTTTCTTCTTGGAGTGCTTATGATTCTTCTGCTGCATCTATTAGTGATTATGATTATGGTTTTGTCTCAAGGAGGAGACATCATATTGTTTATGTTGAATGTTCAATTCAGGGGGAGATTTCAAGGTACATGCATGACTATCTGTCTTGCTTTTTGGCATCTTTTTGTCCCAAGGGGGGTGGGAGAATTTGGCTGATTGGATAACTTGATGTTGATTAAGAGGGAGTATTTGTCATATGGATTGTGTATTTAATTTACATGTCCAATTCTGTTATTTAAGAGGAATTCCATAGTTGTGACAAACAATGACAGAAAGGGGAAGATTGTTAAGATATATTATATATATCTTTTATTTAGTTTTGACGTTTTAATTGGACATATAAAATCTTAATTGTAGTGGGATTCAAAAATTGTGGTTGTTACATTTACATTGGTGAGAGTTATTTTGTACTGTGGGATTGTGTGGATAAAGGATAAGAGAAATTTGTTTTGTGGAGATTTTGGTGGATAGCAGAATAAGTGAAGTGAATATCGTGTATATCTTTTATCAATAAAAGAAGTCTATTGCGTATATATGTGTTGAAGCCACGTGTGTGTGCGTGTTAGATAAACTTAGTGAGTTGTTGAACAAGTGCTGCTGTTGTGTGCATTAAATGAAGTTTTAAAGAACGCAGTCATGGGTAAACATAGAATAAGAAGCTCATGTTTGTTTGGGAGTTCTAGTCTTCATATGTCCACCGTGGGTTGCAATTATTAGATGACTGGGCGTTAAAGTGAAGGTGGAGCGGGGGTTGAAAAAGGAGCTT
>JANITW010000002.1:6665551-6676602 GCA_027564335.1 Erythroxylum williamsii | reverse complement strand
TTCACCAAAAGACTTACTTGAGCGTCGGAGGGGCTAATCGGGACACAACCCCCGACCAGCCTTCTTTGTTTTGCAGGTATCTTCACATCGAATCCATCAGCAGAAGTTGCCAACTCATGGATCCAAATGGCAACGCACTGTTCAGCAAAAATCCGGCAGAACCAGATATAATATAAGCAAAACTAATATAATAAATAAATATTAAAACATATAAAAAGTCAAATAATATTATATAAATCTCAAAATAAATGTGAAGATGAGTTTGTGAATATTGTGAAAATTATATGTAAAATATAAAGATAAAAAAACTAAAATTGGGCTCATTAATTGATCTGAAAAATTTATTTAAAAAGCTTTTTTAAGAAGTTCCAAATTTAAACTTTTTAAAAAATTATATTTTGACTGTCAAAAAAATTATATTCATTAAAAAAATAATTTTTCACTCAAATACTTATTTTAAAAAAACTTTAGTAATAAAAAATACTTATTTATTTTGCAAAAGCTAAATTAAGCATAAAACGATGACCGAAAAAATGGCCATAATGTCGAGAAAAACAAGTGGCTTTACTGTAGTCAAAATGAACAGCCTGTTGCTAGAAGTCGAGGACCACGGTCTCCCTCTTGTCGTTGGCACGTGGCATGTCAAGGCAATTCTCACTAAAATGACCATTTTATATATATAATTTCCTTTGTTTGCAATATAATAATATCAACTCCAATCTCAAACCATTATAAAAATTAGATTGTTTAATTTTTAATAAAACGATAATTTCCTCTTCGGACAATTCCATATTCAGGATTGCTTTATTAGCTTGTCATGGTTTGCATTATTGACAAAATCTAAGGCATCCTTCGGGACACGACTACTCTTTTAGGATCCCTCATCCATATCCACATGGAAAGAAGACTTTAAAAAGTGAATGTAAGGTTATCTTGGAACAAAGATAAGATCTACCAACAACACCATTTCTTTTAATTGATAAACCTCTTTATTATTTAATAGTAAAGTAGCCTATTGTCTAATTTTTAGCATGATTCTTCTTTAAAGTCAGAATTTTCTATCTAATTTTATAGTATCTTATTTTATTATAAGAATCTCAATCATTTATTTATATAGATCTCGCGTTCATTTATACATAAAATTTATGAGACAGAATAAGACACCATAAAATTGAACAAAAGATCTTGACTGCAACTCATATAAATAAATAACTAAAATTCATAGGACAAAATAAAACATCATAAAATTGAACAAAGAATCTGGACACTAAAACATCAAAGCAATAGTGAAGTATTCCTAGGAGCAATTGTATAGACCACTTTACCTATGCTTAGTATAGTCAATAGTTTGCCCGCATGGGTAGCTTGGTTGACCAACTAATAGGGTCAATTAGAACAAGGTCTTAGGTACGACTCCTGGTAATAGAAGACAGTGGATCGCTCTGTTAAGAGGCTGACCAAAATTATACCATGATTTAATTCTCCAACGATAATCGGGCCTGTGACCGGAAGCCATTGAGGTTGAGAATTCAACCTTTTGGAACAAGTATAGTCAATAGTTTAGCCTAATAAATGCTGGCAATCCTATCATTCAATCCGTCCTTCCCTTCATGACGTGGAACACACGATCCAAGTGTTGAATACATCGCCAGAAACGTCGGATTCCATTCCAAAAATGTACCCATGAACGTTCGTTTTGCTCGTGGGATCAGATTTTCTGATTCAATGTCTCTGTTCTACGTTCGATACATGAAAAAAATTTAAATAAAAAATGGGACAATTATTTATTAAATATTTTTTTAAGATTACAATTGTTAATAAATTATTTTATATATTAAGAAATCTGTGATCATTTGAAATGTGTTTATGATGTGAATAAATCCAATGTAGGGACAAGGGAGTCCTGTAAGTATTGGGAGAGTCCCATACTCAGAGTTCTCTTTTGGTATAAGTAGCTGGCGTTTTCTCTGCTAGCTTATCACCGTCTGGTACTCTTCCAAAGACATCTCTTTCGTGTCACCCAATAATTCCGTTGAGTGCTGCTTCTTTCTTTGTTACTTTCTTTTTCTCGTCCAAAGAACACGATAATGGCGGCCGCTTTGCTCCGGAGAACTGCGTGTCTACGCAGTTTGGTTCATCAATCCTTACGAGGCGGCGATGCTTCTTTGAGACAACCCAAGGTTTGTCCTTGACAAATTTTCTTTATATTTTCTCGTTAAATTTGAAGGTTTACGATTCTTGGTTGTCTTGATTGGTAAAACCCGAGGGGATGTTGAACCAAAAAACACGTGTAAATGAGTAAACAAAATTGAAAAAATCCTTTCAATCAGTACTCATGATCTTTTCTTGCACATGCTTGAAGGGTGCGGATAATTACTATCGCTACACGTCAGGAACTCCATCTTGTCTGCAACACGCGAGCAGCCCGTGTGTTTACAGGTATGGACTTACATGGATTGTCACATGTACTGTTAACTTACAGTCCAAAGATTTAGTTATGCCTTTCGGTGGCAGTAACGAAGAAGAGTACGCTGATCTGGATTGGGACAAACTTGGATTTGGATCCATTCCGACAGATTACATGTACATAACCAAAAGCGCTAAAGATGGAAATTTTGAGCAGGGACGTGTCAGTCGCTATGGAAGTATTGAACTGAACCCTGCAGCGGGAGTCCTGAACTATGGCCAGGCAAGCTTGAACAAGTTCTTCTTATAGACGTTTTGGATTTGTTTTAGAAGAAATCGTAATGGAACTAAACAATTTGTTGTTAATACTCTGTTTAGGGTATCTATGAAGGCACAAAAGCATACCGAAAAGAAAATGGACACCTAGTTCTTTTTCGTCCTGATCAAAACGCCATCAGAATGAAACTGGGTGCAGACAGGATGTGCATGGCTTGTCCTTCTGTTGAGCAATTTGTTGAAGCTGTTAAGGAAACTGCTCTGGCTAACAGACGTTGGGTAATGACTACTTTCATTTTCCTCCCCAGATAAAGAGCCTGCTTTGGATTTAAACTTTTTGAGAAGAATTCTAGTAAAAACTCTGTTTCAGCTACTATATTCAGTACTTAATTCTTTTAAAATAGGTGCCTCCTCCTGGAAAAGGGACGTTGTACATCAGACCTTTGCTCATTGGAAGTGGTCCTATATTAGGATTGTCTCCGGCACCGGAATTCACATTCCTTGTCTACTCTTCACCAGTTGGCAACTATTTCAAGGTGGGTTTCAGTTTCTACAATGAATCATTTTACGGATTGTTGTTGAATTGTCTCTAAATTCCTTGAACTTTGTACAGGAGGGTCTAGCACCGTTGAACCTATATGTCGAGGAGGAGTTTCATCGTGCTTCTCCTGGAGGAGCTGGGGGTGTTAAATCCATCACGAATTATGCACCAGTAAGTGAACGATTCCAATTCCTGACACTAAAAGAAGACAGATTTGATTCGCCTGAAAAATTGTTTCTAAATATAAAATACTCTAAACAGCTAATTCTATCTTGTGTATGCAGGTTTTGAAGGCGCTAGCTAACGCGAAAAGCAGAGGATTCTCGGACGTTTTGTACCTGGACTCTGTGAATAAGAAATACCTGGAAGAAGTGTCTTCTTGTAATGTTTTCCTTGTGAAGGTAAGTGTCGAAAGCATCTCTTGTAAAAAAAAAAAAAAACTGGTCTAAACCAATCCGTTTATTCATTCAACTACAATTTGCATAAAGAAATGTCCGCGAAAAATTTTCAGGGGAACTTAATTTCTACTCCTGTGGCGAGAGGGACTATCCTGGCAGGAGTTACTCGAAGAAGCATCATTGAAATTGCTCAAGACCAGGGTTATCAGGTGACAACCATTTGTAGTTTACTGCTATTGACTCCCTCTGAGTCGTGGGATTAAAAATGACAAGTGGTTTCGGGGCAGGTTGAGGAACGAACTATAGCTGTGGAGGAATTATTTGACGCGGATGAAGTTTTCTGCACTGGCACAGCAGTAGGTGTTGCTCCTGTCGGAAGTATCACTTATCAGAACAGAAGGTAAAAGTTTCCTGAACAAAGCTTAGAATCATTTGTTAATCTGAAACAAGTTTGAGATGTGACTTGGATATTGGAAAGGATCTTAACTTTTGCTAGTGACTAACTTCCTCTGTTACGTTAACAAACAGAGCTGAATACAGAACCAAATCCCAGTCGGTGTCCGAGGAGCTGTACGTGATTCTTGAAGGAATCAGAAGGGGTCTGATTGAAGACAAGAAGGGTTGGACCATGGAGATATAACCACCATTTTATGTACAATGTGCAATTCCCCAGAAAGTATATAAATGAAAGGGCATTTTCGTATTGGGCTGACAGATCAGGGAATCGTTAGAGAGTCGTGATTGATTAATCTGGTTTGATAAAACGAAGCACCACTTGCTCAGTGGAATCATAAAGCGATGAAAGGGAAAAATGTCAAGTCTGTTCTCTCTGAAATGACTAAACATATACGAGTCCTTGTCACAGTCGTAAGCACCGACGACCAAGTATCTGTCTCGTAAAGAAAACCGACTCTTAATGCCTGATAGCTCTAGCCCCAAAAACCGACTCTTATTAATGCCTGATAGCTCTAGCCCCTTTGGTGGTATTAGAGATGACAACCTGCTCGGCTGAATCAAGTCGTTTAAAACTTGAATAAAAAGCATGGACTCCGTTCGTGTCCATGTCAGCAGGTCCAAGAAGACTGTTCTCAATTTCCCTCCGATATAAACCTTAGTTGACTAACTATGTTCTGACTCTCGAAGCGGCACGACCACTATGTGCATGTCCTTCCTGAATCAGTCAAATCATTTAGGTCCTTTTCATTTCTGTTTCTAATTTTCAATTTTTATTTTTAAATTTAATAAAAATCTATTTATTTAAATTTTTATTTCTATTTTTTATTTTTATTTTTATTTTATAAAAAATCACAAAAAATCTATATTAAATTTTACATAATTTAATATATAAATTATTAATAAAAATATATTTTTCATATTTTTATTTAACTAAAAGTAATTATTAGTTAAAATTATGAATAATTCAATTTAATAATTTTGTAATTAAATTAATAATTATTAATAAATTTAAAAATATCTTTAAATAGCAATATAAATATAACTAAATTGAGATTATCAATTAAATAAGTTTTTTTCAAAATCTAAAAATAACGATAACAAAATCGTAAAGAAAATCAAACAGTTCTTTTGCGTTTATGTTCTTTAGAAAAAAATGATAGTATTTGGACTTTAAAAGATTGATAAATTAATTAAGATTGGAATTTGCTATTTAGGGTTCAAAGAATTTTTTTTAAAGTACTTAAAGTCTTAAATACTTGTCATAGATAATTTTAATTAAATGTAAATTATTTTTATAAATTATTTAACATATGTTTAATGTCAAATAAGAACAAATTTAGATACAAATGTAAATAACAATAATCACACCTTATATTTCAATATTATGGCGTAGATCACTATCATTTGTTACAAATAAAACCAGAGGCACTTAAATTTGTACTAATTACTTTGTTAGCTGATTTGTTGATAATTATAATAGGAATCAATAGTCTAAGCAGAACTCTCACACCAGAAAGCAGACATTTGTCTTCAAATTATATTAATTGTTAATATTACTATACAATTATAAAGTTAATTTCATGGTTTAATTAGTATTAATCGGTTAAAAATTACTATCAAATAATAAAAAAGGTTAAGAAAAATACGGGAAAACATTTTTTTATATTGAATTAGATTAAAATATAAAATAAAGATGAAAATAAGTCAAATTGAATTTCACTTATAATTCAGAATATAATATCCAATTAAGATTAAATTTTAGTGCGAGCAAAAGTAAAATGGTATTGTTTTATTTAAATTTAATAAAATGATATTATTTTATTTTATCAATGAATAATTATTTTGGTCTCGAGCGATCTAATCGAATGGGGATATTTTGTATAAAATATGACACATAGACGATGATGTTCTATTCAAGGATTTTATGTGGAGTCCGAGATCAGAAAATTGGGCCGAAACCCATCATTTGTACTCGGTCCAAGCATAAACTCCTGAGCCGCTAAAACCCTGTAACTCAGGCAATAGAAAGACGAATGACAACAGAGAAGAAGGCAAACTAGAGATGGGGATGAAGTGAAGAATAAAGTAACTGATAAAAAACCCAAAATTCCCAAATCGATGGATGTTTTCTTGTGTTCCGTACTACCCTCCACTCCCAACTTTCAGGTACTTTACATTTGCTGAGCTTTTATCCCGTATTCCAAATGAATGATTTGAATTCATAATGTGTTATCTGTGTTTCTGGTTAGTGGATACATTTCAATCCGTTTTACTTCTACGGGACTACAAATCGTTGATATTGTTTCTCCTTGCATCTAGTTCTCAGATCTTCTCTTTATTTTGGGCTGCTATGATTTTACATTCTTTTCTCAGTTTGTGAAATATTCTTTAACTTTTGTCATAAGGATGAATTTTTTCTGTTTACTTTCATTTTATTTTAGGAATGGTAGGATTGTTCCTTGGGCTTGAAAATGCCACAATTGCTTCTTTTTCAGGTTAAATTGATTAAGAACAGACCCTTTCCAATCAACCGGTGCTTGCCAGAACGTGGGAATCATAGAATTTGTTTACCTGAGTGTTATATTAAAGTAGCAAATGCCGAATTTGGTGAACCAAGTGAAGTCAAGTTGCAGCTGAGTATTGCGAGGGAGAGGCTCTTAGAGGCTGTCCCGGAGCCGGTGCAAGATTTTCCTTGGAGGAAGGCAGAGGATGTGCTGCTGAAGCGATTAGCGGCTTTTGGATGGGAAGTGTTTAAGTGGTCTTCTATAGCATACATCACTCTCAGTTCTTTATCAGATGTTATACTTACTATCTCTAGAAGTCAAGAACTTGTGGTTCCTTTTGGTCTCCTTCTTGGCTGTTTGATGACTGACTTCTTCAAAGAGATATTGCAGGAAATGTTGCGCGCAGAAGAGGTAAGGTTTGCTCTACTAGTTGCAAATGCACGGATTGCCTTTGTTTTCGTATAAAATTTGATTCATTTTACCTTTTGAGCAGGGACAAGGTTTGAAAATGCTCCTTGTGGCTATCAGTTGCTTCTTTGTGCTCGTCAAGGCCTTATCTTCATGTTTCACAGTGAAGACGCAGTTGTTTCTTTTGCATGTTGCAAATGGTGGGTTGATGCAAGCATTGTGGCTTTTGAGAGGTTTATCAAAATCAAATCATAAAGGCAATGAAGCAATAGCTGGCAAAGGTACGTATTCCGATCCGCTATTGATGCTGATGAATTGACGCCATGCTCATAGCGACTTAAGCAACTGATTGCATTCATTTTATGAACATAATCTGCACCCAAAGGGATATTTTGATAGCTCTAACTTTCATCTCTGTACACTAATGGATGACTGGTTCTTGTGGTGGTTTTGGATGTCTCATTGACATGTTGTAGGTACATAACACATGAAGTATTTATAGGCCATAAAACTGGAAGATTACGTACAATGAGCCACTGTATTGACCATAGTAAGGAAAGTTGAATTTTATCCAATATTTTCCTTTAGCAAATGCTGTTGATATGGCTTTAAATCTAATCAAATTTTAAGAGTATTTTGCACACTTGTTTAAAAGACGTGGCTCCAACTCTACACTTTGTCAATACTAATCAAACCTGCATATAGGTAACACAAGAAAATGTTCATCAAGGCTTATCTGAAAAAGTCAGAGAAGTACATAATTAAAATAATAATTGTCAAATAAATACAAATCAAATTGTATTTGTGGTGCCCTTTATAAACTCAATATCATCACTGTACACGAAGAACATTAAGAGACAAACCCTGAAAAGCTAAACTCTAATAAATACACTACAAAGAGATACACTCGTGATATTACCTCCCCTCCAAAAAGCCAGGATTTTTACTGCATTTGGTACACACACATGTAGATTATCTACAAAAGTGAAAACCCCAGTCTAGCTTATGGTAGATTCTTCTATCTTGTAATTGCAAACAGCACCACATTCGCTCGATTCTGCCTCTGAAAAGTGAAAGCCATAGCCAAAAGATGAGGTACATTAATACTAGAAAGATGGACCATCTCTTCATAAAGCTAGTGCCAAACCTGACTTGACTTGCACATGATCATGAACTATATCCTGAAGCAACGTAGAATCACATATTCTATGAGAACCCAATGGTATCTGGCAGTATTCTGAGGATAAACGTTGATGAATTTCTTCTAATGTCCCAGCCTGCTCATTACGTCTATCCATTTCTATGAGCACCTGCGAGCTAATAACTTATAAGAAGTAGAAGCACCATGAAAGGAGATAGATATAGGTAGAGTTAACGTCACCTGTGCAGCAGTCTTCCTAAAAGCTGGGAGGAAACGCTGCCTGCAATACTCGTGAAACAAAAGCGTGGAAATAATCAGAGGAATAGTGAAAGCAGAAGCAACCGGTGATTCTTTAAGTCCAAAAACTCCAAGAGTTATGATTTGTGTTAAGACCAGTGAAAAGATTGTTGTGTTGTGCACAATAGGCCAATACTGTCCTCCGCTGTCATACTTCTTTAAGTACACATTAAGAATCTGCAAAAGAAGATAAAGTTCATAATTCCTGATGTCACCAAATACCAGAAAACATTGGAGATTACATTAAATACAAATCAGAGATGTAAATAGAAAGAGGAAACTTTATTTCACAAAGCAAATTGGGTTTTGTGCTCATCAATTTGTAACGTAAACCTTTTGAGAAACAATTCTCAACCTATGCCAAAGTAATAAAAGTCCATCTTCATGAGTTTTCAAGCAGTTCCTTTTTTTTCTTCTTTTCTTTTCTTTTGTGTGTATGTGTCTACTACCAGCAAATCTCAGAAATAATCTAACAAATTTACTAGAAGAAAATATTTAGTAGCTCAATATTCAAGACTAGGAGATAGTTGCTCCAATATGATGGTGTAGTTGAGCTTTCCTGCTTCTGTCAACCTTCATATGTCATTTCTAAATTTAAATTCCAAAAAATGAAAAAATAATTCTTTCCAAGGTGGTCTCAAGCCTGAAAAGTATGACTGTAGCCATGAAAATTGGATTGAATAAAAAGTTATCAACATGTTTATCAAAGGAAGTTAATATATCAAGAAACTTGCAACAAACATACTAAACTAGATACAAGCATATGCATAACAGATGCAATAACGGCTTATAGGAGACAGACATGGTTTGCGAGTGCAGAGGAATAGCATATTTAATGAAAACGCAAGCTGACTTTGATGCACAATAGTCTACATTGTTTAATAACGTACTTTATGAAAATAATGTATATAAGTCAACCATTGACAGGAGAGATTTTCACCTGATTTCGGTATACAAGGTAAGCCATTGCAAAATAAACCAGCAAAAAGGGCAATATCAAGGGCGCCATGACCGCACATGTGAAGCCGATGACACCAAAAAGTAAGACCCTTGGAACTTCTGTATGGTATGGGAAGGACATAAGCCAATAAGATGAATCTTCACTATCTCGCAGGATGAATTTATTTATCAGATTGCACAGAAGAGGAAAAAGTTGCATTAGTTCACACGCCAGGCTTGCCCATCCTGATGTTAATACGTAGGTCATGAAGAACGTAGCCTGCAAATATTTGAAAGCCAAAGTTACACTGTAAAGACAAAACACATGCAGATTCAAACAACAACATGCTTGAAACATAATGAAATGCCAAACATAGATATGATGTTTTTCCTAGTGCCTCATAGGAAGTCACCTGCGACGGTATCGCTTTTGCAAGTTCGGTAGGTACGTCTCTTACACTAGTGAAGACACTCAACTGACTGATAACAGACCCAGAAAGAACATTAACAAAAAACACATTCCAGATGGTAAAGTACAAGATTTTCACACATGCACTTCTTTTCCTTCTACTTCGAGAAACAGGCCCCTCCACTGACGAGAAAAACATCATCATTGGTGGAACAGTATACAGAAACAACATCAATACCACACTCGGCAGATAGCCAGTTACCAAATGGTTTATTAAACCCCTGCATGATCAAAGACAAAATTAAGAAGGTAAATTTTCAAGCAAACATGAGTGCATCTGTCCAACTGGATTTCTGAATTGCATTTTATAATCTAATAAATAGGACTCAGCTTCAGTAGTGATTGGAATTGTGCCCACGGCATGTTACGATGTACAGATGGGGCATACTCATGTATGGACTGGGCAATAAACAAATATTATTATTGACCACAGATCACCGATGCATTTGCAGCAAAGTAACTCTTCGTATTTTGTTCAGAGAAAATTTGCATGCAAAAAATTTCCAGAGAATCAAAGCAAGACTACTTACTTTTTCAACATTCCTTTAAAAAATGGAAACATACGAGATAACTTGTCCAGTTGAGTCAGGCCTTGTACAAATGTCACAGGAACGAGAAATATAAACATGAAGACTGTAGATGCCAAAATTGTTGCAATCTTACGGAGCCAAATCTGTCTAAATGGTATAGAGAGGCTTTCCCATAAAACATCTTGTCGTTCTGGAGCCATTTCTGTCACCCACAACATAGGATTTGGTGTCTGAAGCATCCGTGTGGCAACAACAGCAGCATAGCGGGTCTTGAAGAAAACAAAAGCTGAAGGACACTCCTAAATCATAAGCAAGGGAAGTTCAGGAAAACAAGTAAAATTAATATCAATGTAGACTAGTAAAAAAAAGGTAGGAAGCATTCAAGGGCCCATATTTACAAGCAGTTTACAAACCAAACACAAGATGAGAAATGGTATGAGAAAATGAAAAAAGAATGAATCTTATGTATCATCAATAACAATCAAAAACCAACGAATCAGAATAAATTTATTTTCGAAATTTTTACATTATCTCGTGATGCCAGACTCAAATCAGTAAAGCTAACACCACTGCTAGCACTTCCAGATTCATTAGAAAGAACTTCGAAAGAAGAAGTACTTCCTGCACACAAACAACGTGGCCTTGTATCCAACCCATCCATAGGAACAGTCTTAATCAAGTGGCAA
>JANITW010000002.1:6477258-6490604 GCA_027564335.1 Erythroxylum williamsii | reverse complement strand
TTTATATATTTTCTAACATAAATTATTATATGAGGTCAGCTTAATTAATTTTATATATTCTCTAACACACTTCTTCAAATAAAATTTAAGAAGAGTTTGTGCAATAACATTAATAGCAATGAGTATTTGGTTCGATTCATTAGTTTGAAGAATAATTGGAATAGTGATTTCGGTGACCATGGAACTAATAACGAAGATGATAAATTAAGGGGAAAAAAAAGGATCGGCGAATGCTTTGATATCATGTTAAGTGATTATTTCATCACAACAGTTAAAATTATTGTGTAAGGCCAACTTAATTAATTTTATAAATTCTATAACAAAGCGAGAGTGTGAATTCAAACTTTTTTTATATAATTATTTAAAAGTTAAAGTCAAAGTATTATTTATTATAAGGGATTTATTCAAACGAAGAATATAAATAATTTAAAAATATTTTTCATAATTAAATTTTTTCTAAAATATCTTATAGACAATTAAAAAAAAAGTAGAAAGGAAAGTTAGGATTGTAATTTCAACTCAAAAAGGAAAATAAGTATTATATCTCAAATGTGCCGTAATCTTATATTTTGAAGTCATTTTGAAACAGTGTTTTTGTTAGGTAGAGTTTAACACTTAACCAATCTGTTTTACTTGGATTAGGAAAGGAGATGTATTTGTCAGATTGTTGCTTATTGAGTTTGATCAAAGTGTGTGGACTTTGGACAAGACGCATACAATACAAAGTAGAGGACTTCCTATGCATGCGGTTTTCTGTTCGCTTTTCTGCCTTAAAACCCCCTAACGGCTCGCTTCACGAGTTCTCTTATAAAGCTCTAATTATTTTCTTCTGCCACTGTGTCTCCCATTGTCTCTGCAATTATTTTATCTTTACGAAGGGCATCCACTTCCTCGGAGAAAAACCAATCTGATATTCAGACTTAAAAACCATGTCGTACCCACCTTAAAATGCTGCTTCCCTCTTCAGCACTACCACTTCATGCATCAGTCCTTTTCTTCAGTCCACTAATGTTTCCCCATCTCTTCGCTTTGGAGGTTTTATAGTTGGTTTCCACATGGATTTTGGGGTGGTGGGTTTAGACGGGTTGGTGGGTTCGGACACAAGCACTGGCGGAGTCGCAAGTCTTACTAGGTCAGATCCTGATACGAAGCTGAAGTGGCACGGATCTGGGTTTCTCAAGCAAGACAGATCTGACACAACTGAAGATGATTGGAGGAGGTCTAAGCAGGCCAAAACTGAGTCAATGCTTCATCTTCAGAGAAACATGTCGCTGAAATCCAATACTACTCTCTTCGCTGATGGACAGCGACCTGAACAAATGATAAGCTTCTCATGCTCCAAATCGGAAACTGAGAAGACATCTCAGCATGTCGCATTTCCTTACTTTCACATTACTTCTGCTTCCGGTAGAAATACAGGTACTATTAAGCACATCGACTGTTGGGGAATGGTATGTCCATCAATCATTATTTGAAATGATTTTTAAGTTATGCCATGGTTTATTGGTTCCCTGTGGGGAAACAACAGCCTGAAGAGGGGGTTTCCAGGACGCTTTTAGACTATTCTCAGACATGATTTTAGCTTTTGGTCACTGTTCTTTTGTGGGTCTCCTCTTCCTAATAAATTTAGGTGGCGCTCTGTGAACAACACGTTCTAGGATTATAGACAAGATGTTATTGTTTGTTTGGATTTTGATTATGGGGAAAGGTGGGAGTCCAAATCGAGGGGTGGTCTTGGAAAGTCTTGTCAATAACAAGGAGAAAAAAAAGTTTCATTTTCTCTCAACAAATCCCTCTCCTCCTGTTTTGAGATGATTGGTTGCTGTTACTAATCAAGTGTAGGATCTTCATTGACAAAACAAGAAGGATCTTTGAAGCCAAAATTTGAACAAAAAGCACAAACCCTTTACTGGGTTACCTACCCTGTATAGAAGATAAACAATTTGTCACTATTGCTTTCTCCTTGAACACTGTAGGGAAGTTTTTTGTGGGCATTTAATGACTTCCTTTTTATATTTCTATTTATCCGTTTCCTTCTCGGAGAAAAGCTATTACAGTTTGTACAAATATGCCTTGAAACATCTGTTTCTTTGTTTCTGCAATTTCACTTTTTGTCTTGCTTTTTTATCATCTCTTAGGATACAACAGTGGAAGCTTTAGTAGCGTTGGAAGTATGCACGGGGCTTTTTCAGATGCAAAAGGGCCATTTACTCAGTCGCAGTGGATGGAACTTGAACGTCAGGCCTTGATCTACAAATACCTAACTTCAAATGTGGCTGTACCTTCCCATCTGCTTACTCCTATAAGGAAAGCTGTTGATTCTGCAGGATTCAACAGCTTTCCAGGAGGATTTCTCAGACCCAGTACTTGTAAGAAGTTTTCTGTGCACAATATTTTCTTGATTTTGTTCCAAGTCAAATTTCTCCCGAGAGCTGATGATTTGTATGTGCTTCTTACCCTTTTCCTTTTAAGTATTCTACTGTCTTATGCAGACTTGCAGTATACAAAGCGGCAATCTTTATGTGACTTGGAATGATTAGGCAGATGCATAAAGATTGATATTTTGGCTATGCATAATAAATGGTTTACCATACTTATGTGTGACTTGGAATGGCAGTGCAATGGGGTAGCTTCCAACTGGGATTCTCGAGCAACACCGATCCAGAGCCAGGACGTTGTCGTAGAACAGATGGAAAGAAATGGCGGTGCTCGAGAGAAGCTGTTGCTGATCAAAAGTACTGCGAGCGGCATATGAACAGAGGCCGCCATCGTTCAAGAAAGCCTGTGGAAGTTCAAAGTGGCCATTCAAACGCTACCACCACCACCACAACCACCGCCTCCAGTGCAAAGTCGATAGTTACGGCTTCGCCCCCATCTGCAGTGGTGGTTGGTCACCGAAGCAGCAGCGGCGGCACAACAAATAGCCTCACCATTGCACAGCAACAGTTGCAGACTATTAGTTCGTCTAATCTTGTTTCTGCTAATCCCGTCGGAAGGTAAATGGAATAGGAATTCAGAAGTCAAAACTACTTATGTAGCATTTTATGTTGGTTTGTGATAGATATTTTATTTGTTTCTCTTCAATTTTCTTGCGCAGAGAACTTTATGATAGAAGTTTACTTGTCCATTAACTTGTTTTTTTTCCCCCTAATATCAGGAAATGCATTACTGAAGAGTTCGGCCTTGGCATCTTTGATTCCCTCAGCCCTCAACATAAGAGCTCCTTCCTGATGAATGGTAGAAGCTATGAAGCTGCCCAGAACCTGAGTGACCAGGAAACTGCTTCACAACGTTCTCTTCGACAATTCATGAATGATTGGCCCAAAAACCAGTGTGATCGCTCCATCGGTTCTTGGCCCGAACTTGATATTCAATCCGATAGAACTCAGTTGTCGATTTCAATTCCCATGGCTTCGTCAGACTATTTGTTTTCGACTTCCTCATCGAACAGTGAGAAAACTACCCTCTCTGGTCTAAGGTCATCTTGCGAACTGGATCCAATACAAATGGGACTTGGAGTTGGTACTGTACTAAACCAACCAAACCAAAGACAAGCAAGTTGGATTCCCATCGCATGGGAGACTTCAATGGGCGGTCCACTCGGCGAGGTTTTGCATACTACTAATAATGGTTCAGCAGAGTGCAGGAGTTCATCAGCCCTCAATCTCATGTTGGAGGGATGGGACAGTAGTCCTAGGTTAAATTCTTCGCCAACTGGGGTCTTACAGAAAGCAACATTTGGTTCACTTTCAAACAGTAGTATAGGACACAGCCCTGGAGCAGATAACAGGAACAGTGAAGGTACTAGTTTGTGCGATTAGCTCGACAAGGCTCAAGTTCACCTGCCTGTCCTGTAACTTTTTAACCTTTTGAAACGTGTCATGAAAGGAGAAGAAGAGGTGATAAATGAGTTGTATGCTAAGCTCAG
This sequence comes from Erythroxylum williamsii, assembly GCA_027564335.1. Taxonomy (NCBI): domain Eukaryota; kingdom Viridiplantae; phylum Streptophyta; class Magnoliopsida; order Malpighiales; family Erythroxylaceae; genus Erythroxylum; species Erythroxylum williamsii. The sequence continues at coordinate 6,486,676 of JANITW010000002.1, read as the reverse complement.
CAATTTCCTTGAGAGATTTTGATAAGATGTTTCCTTTTGTATTTCCAGGTTTATATATAGTATTATGTAACTCTCCTGTTTGTGGATTGTATGCAAAATGGAAGAATGAACAGCAAGGCAGATGATTTTCGAACCCTTCTTCTGGAAATTAAGGGCTGGAAGTAACATAACAAAAACTTGTTCGTTCTTTGACTTGACATGGTTTTACCTATGCATAACGATTTCCTTGTGGAGTAAAGTCCAGTTCTTTTGTTGAATATAAGGGCAACTAACCAGCCTGACTATAAATTGGAGTACAATAAACCACTTTTGAAGAAATCTCATTAGAGGTTAAAAAAACTAAATAATACAAAGAATATGGAGGTGTGCGTAACCCAAAATCCATAGAAGTGTTGCTTCCATAAGATTAGGGCTTTAAAAACCACCAAGTAAATTTAGGAGTTGAGCTAATGCAATGCAATTACAGGCTAATTGCTTGCCTCGTCAATCAAAAACAACTCCTGAAAAATGTTCTCACGTTGACATCAAGACCACTGTTCCAGTAATCTCAAGCCAAGCAATTTCAGAAGTTTAAAGAAGAGAAGAAAGTGAAAACAAGAACGAACAACAAAACCATGAGATTTTCCAAGAGGATGGTGCTCATATTCTATGGGTGTATAAGAGTCTGTCTTGCCATGGCGATAGCATTCAGAACGAGGAATTTTCTTATAATCATCGCAGCCAACCCTCTGTTTAGAGTGCCAACGTACCCAAATATCATTTCTTGGTTAGATCACCCATCCCATAACCCATCAATATAAATGTATGCATAAATACATACATGTTATAGAAACAAGGACGAAGCAGAAACGATCGAAGAGCAATAGAATAGCAAAGAGATGATCTTTTTCAATCTTGTGTATGGCGGCGAATCTTCTGTGGAGTTCCAGCCGACGTTGGGCGCTTAAATACACCAAAAGAGAGAACCTCCTTACGAAAACCCTAACCCCCAATTTTCGCGATCACGAATCTACGGAACTCCGAGAAGGAAACGCCGCCGTCTTGGGTTTGACAACTGACCGTAGTTCTAATCGAGCCCATTTTAAACTGCACCTTGTGCATTATTGAATGGATCAGACGTTTCATGGATCCAACTTAAACAAACCGACAAACAACAGTATCAATTTACAATCTTATCCTTGTTTAAGAAAGATCTTTCTTAATTTATGTTTGAATTAGCTATTAAATAATTAAAATTATGAAAAATATGTTGATAACATCTTTTAAAATTTTATATTAATAAAATTTCATTTTTATGTACTGAATAAATTATTAAATATAATATATAAATTACTAAATAATTTCATTCTTGAATAATTATATTTTTTAAAATTGAAGTGCATTTTAATTTGGTTATCTTCTTTAAAAAGAATTATTAAAAAAATGAATTTACATTTTCTTTTATTTCACTTGAGATTGAATCGAAGGGCATCTTGGGCCAAGCCCCAAACGGGTGGGTATTAAAATCCGATCCGGACATCTACCATTAAAAGGGTTTTAACGTCACAGAAACCCATAACAAGCATTTAATTCAACAGCTACGACCTGCTCGGTGCTCTCTCCTAATATTCACATACAAACAAGCGAACATCAATACTGTTTGGCTAATTTTCCACCAAAGACAAAGAGGTTAAAAAAAACAGAACACCTGTTTGCTTCTTAAACCCTAAACATCGAGAACTGGCTCTGAGAGTTCTTAGCTATTACCTATCGAAGCTGTTTACTCAACTCGGTTACTTCTCTGCCCTTATTGTAAGTAAAACTCTTATCTTCAATTCGTTCCTCTTCTATTGATTTTGGTGCCTCTAGGTAAATTGCAAGCTAGAATTGGAAAAATCGATTGAAGAATTTAATTTCTATTTTCTGAATCTCTAAGAGCTTGTTTGCTTGTTCTCGCTGCGAATAATTTCCACATTTTTAAAGAAGTCCTTTCCAGTTTGTCTCAATATTTGAATATACGTTTTTGATTAAACACAAAAAACTGGTGTCTAGTTGTTTTTTGGTATATTTCTTTCTTTTATTCATGGTGACAATCTTGAATTAGCGACCATTACTTGAATTTGTGAAATGAACACGTGCTTTTAAACGGGCATTCAATAATTGAAAGAGATTGGCGATTAATTTCCTCTACGTCTAGCTTCGTTGTGAACGAGTTTCTCTCCTTTCCGGCTGGATAGTGGATATTTCAACCATTTACAGCTTATATAGTATGTTTTGATGGGTTGACTATGTGTACTGTTATGAACATTTGTCTATCTAGGAAACTGTTTAATTGGATCAATATAAGTTGATTGGAGGATTTATGTGCTTGCAACCAACAGGCTGCTAAGGTTTTGCGGACACGTGCCGTGTCGCTGAGTTTCAGTTAGAAGTGTTACTAGTTTCTATGGGAAGTTATTGGTAGTTCTGTGCTAATCCTTGTAGCTGTCAGAAGCTTTACTAATGTGCTGGAATGGCCAATAATCCTCAATCATCTGGTGGACAGGTAGAACCCTGATCTGATTTGAATCCTAGTCTAACAAATTAAATCTATTCGAGATCCAATTGGCTATGGTTTACTTTGCGGACGTGTTGACATAGTTACTCCCAGCAGAAAATTTTCTTCTTTTTAGACTTCTCATTTCTCTTCATTCCCACTGGCCCAGGTCGTTCTTTTTTGTGTATGTATTTATATTATGCCTGTTAAATGTTCTGCAAGGAAATAATGCTTAATTTTTCCTATTAATTCTCCTCTCTCTCTAGCCACCTTGGCCACCTGCAGTTGGATCCTTGGGTCCCCCAAGTTTTGCTTCACCCTTACCTATGCAAGTAATTTCTTCTACTGTGGTGGCTTGTTTTGTTTGGAACTTGTTCACAATCTTGTCTTTACTACTGTATACATGACCTTGCAGTCTCGGCCAATGGTTCCAACACAGCAGGGACAGCCATTCATTCCCACAGGTTCTCAGCAGTTTCGGCCTGGTGGACAACCCATTCCTACTTCCAATGTTGGGATGCAGTCTGGTCAAAATCAACAGTTGCAATTCTCTCAACCAATGCAGCATCTACCACCATGGTCAAGTCAGCCTGGTGTCGCTACATCTTTACCTCAGGCTATGCCTATGCCGTATGGTCAACCAAATAGACCTCTTACATCTGGCTCACCACAGTCACAGCCAACGGCTCCTCATATGGGAGCATCTGGAATTCCTCACTCTTCTGCTTATGCTGTAAGATATTACTTGCGAATTCTTTCTCAAATTGTCTTGCTGATTTAATTAACTACTTTTTGCATTACTTACATTTTTTGTTTCAGTACGCACCTTCCAATTTTGTGCAACCGCAAAACAATGCCAATACATTTTCGCAATTCCAGCCTATGTCACAATCGCATGCCCCTGTTGTACCTGTGGGGGGACAAACTTGGCTGCCATCTGGAGGTCACAGTTCATCATCGGCTGTGCCTGTTCAACCTGGTGGACAGCAGCCTCCTCTATCTTTTTCAGATTCAGTGAGTGTTCATTCATTTTCTTTTCTTCTAATTGGAGGGTGTATGTTTTCCATGGTTCAATGTCAATATACTTTGTATTTGTTTGGAGTGGTGTTGAAGATGCTTGGAAAATTTCCTCTAAAAAATTAATTATCTTAATTGTTTTTAGTGAAGGACTGTCCGTCATTAGTTTTCTATCTGCATATTTAAATTTGTTGGCTAGACAGTGATCAAGCCCTTTTACTCAGCATATGCAATGTGCTTCTTGAAATAGCATGAGGTGTATTCTTGAGCTTTTCAGGAAGTTAATTTGTAAGTTGTCCATATGTTGTTGCTTTGTGAAGTGAAACCATTCTGTATGTATGTTTAGAGTACTTTATGCTCCTTTTTAGTTGTTTCTTTTATTTTTTCTGTCTACCACAGACTGTTATAATTTGCTTTTCTCGAGCAATTATCTTTCTCTAATGGAAAATGCAGTTACATATATTCAGGGGCGATTATTTTTGGTTGTGATTCTCTATGCATCATTTTCTTTGCTATTTTTACCTCTGATCATCTAGTTGTGTATTTAAACTCTTATTCCTTTTGCGATTACAGACAGCAAACATTCCCAATCTATCTCAGCAATCTTCATCTGACTGGCAAGAGCATACAGCTGCCGATGGGAGGAGGTATGCATTTGTTGGAGGTGTCATCATCTGTTTTTTAAGATCTTTATCCTATTATATTATCCTTTTTGTTCAGTAGTTGTTCTTTTCATGTTAATGTCTCACTTGTGGCTATACAAATATCATTGAAAACATTCATGTTTTGTGTGTTGCAATATCTGACATCTTTTGTATAAATTATTTTGCTAGATATTATTACAACAAGAAAACAAAGCAGTCTAGTTGGGAGAAGCCCTTTGAATTGATGACACCAATTGAGGTTAGCCATTATCCATGAGTTCATTCTTCTCAAAGTCTACTTGCTGCCCCTGCTAATTGCCTTACGTGCTCTTTTGACATATATTGTTATTTGTTCAGAACAATGTTCCCTTTTTGTGGTTGTAATAATATAGTCATTCCTTAATTGATCGACACTGTTTTATTTGAGTTCTACTTTTCTTTGCATGTTTGTTTTACTGGTCTGTAGCTGTCATGGCAAGTGTGGAGAAATTTAACGACTGGTCTATATGCTCATTGTGAAGGCGGGCTTTCAGTTTCTCGAGGCAGGCAATATTTTGTTATTTCCTTTTTCTTTGTCATGTTGGGAAAACTTTTATGTGGCTTTGGCTTATTGACATGTTTAACCAACATGAATAACAACTGCCTTATTTTTCTCATTATTTCCTAATGAAGTTTTAGAATGAGAATGGAATGTGGTTGATTATGATTGATATAGATTAGTATCAAAGAGATTACATATCTTGAATGATGTATGTCTTAGTATCATGTCTAATTTCATTTGTCCTTTACTCCCAAGTTACCATGTGTGAGTTTCTTTGTGGAGCATTGTGTTTACTTGTCATGCTGCTATCCTACTCTGTCCATCCGGATATCCCCGGTGTTCAACTTTAATCAACTCATTGGTGTTTCAGTTTCCTGTTTGATTATGGTTTAGGCTTGTTACCCATGAACTTGTTCAGAAACACTGTAATGAAAGGAACACAGGAGTTTGTCCCTAGGTATTCGACCAAATAGAATCGTCCTGTTCCTATAGAACCTATCACTAAAATACCCTGAGAGGATTCTATTCAAGAAATAGCTTTGCGTGCTTCGGTTCTTTTGCCTGACCTCTTTGATGGTTATTGATCACCAGAAGAGGGCTGCTTGTGTTTCATTCACCCTTTTCCGTTTGTAACTGTTCCTTAACAAAATCAAGTTTTGTTTCCTGGCATTGTCGTTTGCATTATTCATGTTGAGGCCCTTTGGTGGTTAACCCTTTTTTTTGTATGGCTGAACAAAGGTTATCTGGCATATACTTTATGAGATTTTACATGTTGTAACTATTTTCAAGTGGTTTGTATGTTAACCGTACGTGTTTCACATTCTTTTTCTGCTCTATTTCTATCACATTTGAAATATTTGGGCCAGTTATGGCTTGTAGTGCATATGCTCCAAAGTATGTTCAAAATGAATCAAATAGTTGGCAGCCATTGCTAATTTGCAGTATATTTTAAGCTATTTTGAGGTAGCAGAATTCATTATTCTTTTATCTGAGATATTTTGCTATTACTTTTTTTAGCACACATACAGCTGTTATATTTATAATTTGTATTCTTGACATTTCACTCTCCTAATATATCTATGTGATTTTGCCTGTGGGATTGTCACACATCTTGAATAAACAAATTTATCTTGTTTCTTTCCAGTTATATTGGAATTTTAGGTAAATATGCTAACGGTTATCCTTTGTTATTTCTCTTACTATTAAGATTTTTTACTTGACAATTAATGTTATTTTGGCAGAGAGCTGATGCATCTACTGTCTGGAAGGAATTCACAACTCCAGAGGGGAAGAAGTGTGTTTACTTCTCGATTAATCAACTTTTATGATAAATATTTTATCAGGATAGGTTTTGAATCTTTTGTTTTTACAGAAATGTAGCTTAATTGTGGATGCCTTATGCAGGTACTACTATAACAAGGTTACAAAGCAATCTAAATGGTCGATACCTGATGAACTCAAGGTATAAAAGTGTTCTCTAATAGTTTCCTCTTCTGTACTGCTGCATTCGGATTTAAACTCTTCATTGCTTGTTTCCAGTTAGCTCGTGAGCAAGCTCAACAAACAGTTATTCAGGCAAATCAAGCAGTGACAGATGTTACTTCTCAAGTCCCACCAACTGCTGCTGCTACGGTGGAGGATGCTTCTAACACAGATATTTCAGTTGCCTCTGGTTCATCTGCGCCGCTGGCTGGAGTAGCTTCAAATTCAGTTTCATTGACACCTGTGGTACCTGTTGCTGATTCTTCCTCTATGGTAGTTACAGAATCAAAAAATATTGCTGTTACAAGTTCTATATCAACAAGCACTGCTAGCGTTCAACCGCCTGCTGCTACGACAGCTTTGCCAACCTCTGTTTCAGGGAGTACTGTGGTTCCTAGTCCTTCATCCAATGTGCAGGCAACATTATCGTATGAATCCTTGTCCTTTTTATATTGTGAAGATGTCTGCAATTTGGATGTCCTGTCGTTTGATTGTTGCCTTGCATTTCTTGAAAAATTTGCAGGAGTGGTTTTGACAATATAGCAATCCATGGCGGTGGAAGTTCTGGGGACGGGTCATTCAATCAGGATCTTGAGGTTTTAACTTGACGTTCTGACTTAAAGTTGTTAATTAACTTAAATGAACATAAATGCTATTTTGTACTGTGGTGAACAAGGAAGAGATATGTGTATCTTGGTTTGATCATCCACAGTTGCATATACCCACAAGCTAATGCTCTTCTTTCAAAAATCTGTATGCTTGTGAGAGAAATGATCAATTTTAATTTGATGTGTTGAATGTGTTGCTTGCAGGAAGCAAGAAAAGGAACTGTTGAAGCTGGCAAAACTAATTTGGCCTCGTTGGAGGAGAAGACCTCAGATAATGAACCTTTAGTATTTGCCAATAAACAGGTATTATAGAATCAATTTCCAACCAACACTCATCCTGACCCACAAAAAGAGTGGTGCCATAATTTTTTTTCCATGCTGGAAAACTGTGGTCACTGCTGTCCATAAATTTCATTTTTATTGTCTGTGTTTTTTTCTTAATTATGCTATTCATATCTTCAGGAGGCAAAAAATGCATTCAGAGCTCTTCTTGAATCTGTAAATGTTCAGTCTGATTGGACTTGGGAACAGGTAACATGATTTTGTTTCGTTCTTGCCATTTATATCTTCATTGAATGACTAGTTATTGATGTTACAATCTTATATTAGACAATGAAAGAGATCATTAATGACAAACGATTTGGTGCACTGAAAACACCTGGAGAACGGAAGCAAGCATTTAATGCGGTAAACATATTTCAAGGAGTTTGTTGTGCGGCCATTTATGTAGTGCTCAGGTACTGATTTAAATTTCTTCATCTCTGGTGTTTAAGTACTTGGGTCATAGGAAAAAGATAGAGGCTGAGGAGAGGAGAATGAGGCAGAAAAAAGCTAGAGAGGAATTCACAAAGATGTTAGAAGTACGTTAATGCAGCTGAGGCTCTTCTTTTTATCTTTCTTTGGTATATATTTCTCATTGTGACAATGCCTTCCATACTTTGATCTTGTTTCAGGAGTCCACAGAACTTACTTCATCAATGAAATGGAGGTTCAAGTCTCTCCGCATTATTCTTTGAAGTTTTGTTGATTTGGTTTTATGTGCAGTATTTATGGCTGTACATATGGAGATTTCAGTATCTTAACTCTGCATTATTTGCTATCAGTAAAGCTGTCAGTTTGTTCGAGAATGATGAACGGTTTAAGGCTGTTGAGAAAGCCAGAGACAGGGAGGATCTTTTTGACAGCTATGTTGTGGAGCTGGAGAGAAAGGTAAAGGAAGGGCAATGTATTTATTTCTGTTTTATTATTTATGAATACAAACTTCATGCATTGGTATAGAATGATTACTTTTGATTTTATGAGTAAGATGATGTGATGATCTGTCTTATCATGTTGTTACTTATGCTTACACATAATACAGGAAAAGGAAAAGGCTGCAGAGGAGCACAAGCAACATCTGGCAGAATATAGAAAATTTCTTGAGTCGTGCGACTTCATTAAGGTATTAATGAGATATTCATGGTTTTGATTTTGATTTCTGAAGTGTCTCATGGTCTGCTTTTCAATCACAGGTGAATAGCCAGTGGCGCAAAGTTCAAGATCGCTTGGAGGATGATGAAAGGTGCTTGCGCCTCGAAAAACTTGACCGCTTACTTGTTTACCAGGTATAGTAAACCTCTTGTAAGTTTTATAGCACTTTTTTTGTTTGAACAGGAACTAACGGTGATGCTAGTGGTGCAGGACTATATCCGTGACTTGGAGAGGGAAGAGGAGGAACAAAAGAAGATACACAAGGTAGAATCTGTGTGGAAACTCTTGTATTTCAGTCTAATTTTGTTCTAATGATTTTTATTACTGAATAACAGGAAAAACTGAGAAGAATTGAGCGGAAAAACCGTGATGCATTTCGCAAAATGATGGAAGAACACATAGCTGCTGGTGCACTGACAGCAAAAACTCGCTGGCGGGAGTATTGTTTGAAGGTCATTTCTTGATTATTGTTAAATATAAATAACTGTTGCTTGGTAAATAAATATGAGGAGCAATGGACTGTTTGAAACCTATATTTGGTTTTTGTTTGATTAGATAAAGCACTTGGACGAATACCATGCTGTTGCTACAAACACCTCTGGTTCAACACCAAAAGGTTTGTATGAGGGTGCTACTGAAGAATTAGAGAAGCAGGTACCTGTCTCACAGTTGATTCGTAATTTATGTTAGTTTTCTTGGACCTATCACACCAGATTCTGCTTGCAAGTTGTGGATCAGTGAAGAGGCAAAAGGCTTAAAGATTTTTTAACCTTTATACAGTTATCACTAGTTTCCCATGATTGTGGTTACTGTTTTTGTACCAATTATCTGGGTAGTGTTAGTGGTGAAAATTAGGTGCATCTTGTGTGCTGTATTTAATTAGAAACTGAACAAAAATTCCGGATTGCACTATCTCAATTTTGCATGGATGTGATGTTAAGTATACTAAATTGTTTGGACCAGCAAGATAACCAGTAGGTAAACTTTAAGGGCTCATGTAAAATGCCATGTTGATATTTTATGGATTTAAGAAAATGTAAAGAGAGAGGATAGGCTGGGAAAACTTGTATGAGGTGTTTGTTGATTTTTCTCTCCTGTCTTGGCACTAGATGGGGACTTGAGATTTTAGCTCCGAGTAATT
>JANITW010000002.1:6455856-6469348 GCA_027564335.1 Erythroxylum williamsii | reverse complement strand
CCATCGTCTTGGCCACCCCCACTCCAGGATTTTTAATTTTGTTTGCAAACACTTTTCTTTACCGGTTTCAAATCAAGACAAGCTGGCACCTTGTAATTCCTGTCTTTGCAATAAACAACATCGTTTGCCTTTCTATGATTTTACTTTGCAAACTGATAAACCCTTACAAACCATTTTCAGTGATCTATAGGGTCCCTCACCCATTTTATCACTTGACAAGAAATTATACTATTGCATATGTGTCGATCACTTCACTAAATACACCTGGATTTATACTCTAAAAAACAAACATGAAGTGACAGACACCTTTCAAAAGCTATAGCCCGTACTTGAGAAGCATTTTGCATCCAAAATTCTTTCTTTTTACACAGACGGTGGTACCGAATATAAAAAGCTTGAACCATTCTTACAAGCAAATGGCATAGAACACCTCCTTAGCCCACCATATACCCCTCAACGTGTTGCGATTGCCGAAAGACGACACCGTCACATCATCGAAACAGCCAAAACATTACTTACCGAGGCCTACCTTCCACCCATTTTTTGGACCTTTGCGTGCCATCATGTTGTATACCTCATTAACCGCATGCCGACCAAGAACTTAGACTACAAATCCCCACTCGAGAAACTGTTTGGCCAAGTCCCTACCTTTGAGTCCTTACACAGCTTCGACTGTCTATGTTACCCATGGATCCGACCCTATACCAAGCACAAACTTGAGCCCCGCTCAACCCCTTGTGTATATCTAGGCGTCTCGCTTCAATACCATTGCCACTTATGTTTCGACCCAATCAAAAATAAAATCTATTTATCCAGAGATGTAACCTTTGTCGAAACCGAGTTCCCATATCGAGAACGTTTCAAACACTTATCCAATCCATCCGCCACCTTGGCCTGGGAAATGCAGCCCGTTGAACCTTCGAGTTGCTCATTAACTCATTCTCCTGTGTCTCTGCCGTATCCCAAACAGCCCCCAACACTGCCCGAGCTGATTCCAGCCCCTAATCGAGTGAACGTGTCCTTGCCACATCAGACCCTCGGCTCTTCCTCCGCTTCAGTGGCTTCCTCGGCCCAACCAGGTATGACTTCCACCGCCATTACCACTGATCCTAGCACCACATTACTGATACTGAATGCACCAAATCAACCAGATAGCCCCTCGACAACTCAGCTGCATGCTGTACCACCCACTGTCTCCCCACACAGCCCCACCTCACAGCCCCCTACTTCCCAAATAAACAACAAACACGACAATCCAGCTGAAAGCCAACCTGAACCTGCACCACCAGCCCCAACTCGAGTTGTAACCCGATCACAAAACAACATTTACAAGCCAAACACCAAATTCAGCCACCTTGCATACGTACCACCCAACACCACACCCAACACTGTCAAACAAGCACTGAAACATCAGGAATGGAGAGATGCTATGAAATTAGAATTTGATGCACTAATGTGTAATCGGACATGGGATTTAGTACCTCATGATCCTTCGAAAAACATTGTGACATGTAAATGGCTTTTCAGGATCAAACGAAAGTCGGATGGCTCGATTGATCGGTACAAAGCGAGGTTGGTGGCCAAAGGATTCACTCAAAGACCGGACATAGATTATCACTCTACCTTTAGCCCTGTGATCAAACCAACAACGGTTCGTGTTGTGCTCTCACTTGCTATTACCCGTAATTGGAATCTCAGGCAACTTGATGTCAACAATGCCTTAGAAGTCTACATGTCACAACCACCGGGTTATGAGTCCAAAGAAGCACCTCATCATGTCTGCCGTCTAAATAAGGCCATTTACGGATTGAAACAGGCGCCACTGGCTTGGTACACTGCACTCACCTCTCATCTGCAGCTTGTTGGGTTTCGCAAATCAAAATCGGACCCCTCGCTATTTATTTACAAATCCGGAGATATTCAAGTGCTGCTATTGGTGTATGTCGATGACATCATCATCACTGGAAGTCACGGTGATGCAATCAACCACGTTATACAATCTCTTGCCAACCGTTTTTCGATTAAAGACCTTGGCCCATTGCATTACTTCCTAGGTGTTGAAGTTTGCCGGTCTAAACAAGGACTTCATTTAAATCAAACGAATTACATTGAAGAGCTCCTCTCCACAGAAAATATGCAGGATTGCAAAGCAACCTCCACCCCTATGTGTAATACCAGTGTGCTCACTCTACTCGATGGCACTCCATCATTTGATGCCACTCGCTATCGAACGGTGCTCGGCAAGCTACAATATCTATCATTCACTCGCCCCGACATAAGCTTTGCAGTCAACAAACTCTCCCAATTTATGCACAAGCCCACTGAAACCCATTGGACGGCACTTAAACGCATCCTCAGATATCTCCGAGGCACATCGACACTCGGTTTATTGCTGCGAAACTCAAGCAGCTTTAATCTCTTCATGTACTCGGATGCCGACTGGGCAGGGGATGTCGATGGTCGAAATTCAACCTCTGGCCATATCTTATTTCTTGGAAACAATCCTATCAGCTGGTCCTCGAAGAAGCAACAAACTGTTGCTCGATCCTCCACTGAAGCCGAATTCAAAGCTGTAGCAAACTCCGCTTCAGAGGTGAGCTGGGTCCAGAATCTACTTCGTGAACTACGAATACAACCATCTTCGGTTCCTACCATCTTGTGTGACAATGTTGGGGTTCTATACTTGAGCAAAAATCCGGCAATCAACACTAGAATGAAACATGTTGCAGTGGACTTCCATTATGTTCGAAACCTGGTGCACAATAATCAACTTCAAGTAAAGCATGTTCATGCCAAGGACCAGCTCGCGGACACTCTTACAAAGCCGTTAGGAAAATCCGTCTTTCGTCATAACTTGCACAAGCTTGGCGTTGCTTCACACTACCAGCTTGAGGGGGGGGTATGAGCACACCATATGTGCACGGCTTTGACCTTTTCAACCTGTATTAATTAGCTAAGATTTGCATAGATTATTTAGGAGATAATTGTGTATATTTGAATTCAAATTACTTACCTTGTAAAGTGGGATTTACCACTACCGTATACTGTATTTAATCCTTGTAATTCTGTCAATGATGAAGGAATCTTTTCCTTCATTTTGGCTGTGTTTATATGGTAATCAGAGCTTTTTTTTTCCTTTAGGTGAGCCGATCCATTTTTTTTCCCTTCTCCTATCTCGACCAGCAACCATGACCGGCCCAAACGGCAACGTTCTCAACTCCGATGCCATCACCCCTTCACCAGTTGTTCAATTTAATCCAGCCTCGCAGTTACCGCTCAAATTGTCCGGCAGCACCAATTTCTCAACCTGGAAAGCATAAATCTCCATGCTTATGTATGGGCATGACCTTTTTGGCCATCTAGATGGCTCCAAAGCCGCCCTTGACCGTACTACTGGCACACCACTAACCCCAACCCCGGCATATACCCTCTGGTTCAGACAAGATAAACTAATCCAAAATGCCCTAATGGCCTCTGTTGATCCCACTATTTCCCCGTTAGTAGCCAACGCCTCTAACGCCCACCGAGCCTGGCAGTCTTTACACACCACTTTTGCCAATAAGTCCCAATCCCGATTGTTTAGCCTTCGCGATCAGCTCGCGCGTCTAACCAAAGACACCCAAACAATGACCGAATACCTCAATCGAATCTGGAACCTAGCTGATGAACTAGCTGAGGCTGGTGCACCAATCTCGAACGATGAACTAACTGTACAAATCCTTCGTGGTTTGGGTGCCGAATACCGGGAAATATCCGCCGCAATCCGGGCCCGAGACACCACCATATCATATGAAGATCTGTATGATAAACTCCTCGATCATGAAATATTCCTTCACCATGAAGAACTAAAGAAACCGCCCACTCCCATCACTGCAGCGTATGCTCAACATTCGAAGCTGCAAAACAATCAGCGCAACAATCGTCGCTATCAATCAAACAATCGGGGAGGAGAACGACCTGATAATCAGCCTGCCCCCTGGCGCACTAACCGCAACAACTCGAGCCGAGGACCACCAAAAAAATACGACCAGATTGAGTGCCAACTCTGTCACAAGATAGGCCATGAAGCCAATGTCTGTCGCTCCCGCTCGCACAACCATGTTGAGGCCAAAGCAAACTATGCAGTGTCAAAGTCATCGACATCCAACCCATGGATTCTCGACAGTGGTGCGTCTCATCATATAACAGCCGACCCACAAGATATGCCTGAATATGTTGGCTATGACGGTATTACCATGGGCAATGGTATGCGGATTCCTATAACTCATTCCGGTATCACTCAATTACATGCATCAAATTCCAATTTCAAGCTCTCTAATACCTTGTGTGCACCTAAAATTAAAAAAAACCTTGTCTCTGTCTCTCAATTTTGTAAGGATAATCATACTTCAATTGAATTTTACCCTTCTTCTTTTTGTGTGAAGGATTTGCGGACGAAGGAGCCGCTGGTGCACGGACAGAGTCGAGAGGGCCTTTATGAATGGCCACAATTCCAACCCAACGCCAATCTAGCCACCAAAACCAACGCCTTGGACTTATGGCACCATCGTCTTGGCCACCCCCACTCCAGAATTTTTAATTTTGTTTGCAAACACTTTTCTTTACCGGTTTCAAATCAAGACAAGCTTGCACCGTGTAATTCCTGTCTTTGCAATAAACAACATCGTTTGCCTTTCTATGAATTTACTTTGCAAACTGATAAACCCTTACAAACCATTTTCAGTGATCTATGGGGTCCCTCACCCATTCTATCACTTGACAAGAAATTATACTACTGCATATTTGTCGATCACTTCACTAAATACACCTGGATTTATACTCTCAAAAACAAACATGAAGTGACAGACACCTTTCAAAATCTACAGCCCGTACTTGAGAAGCATTTTGCATCCAAAATTCTTTCTTTTTACACCGACGGTGGTACCGAATATAAAAAGCTTGACCCATTCTTACACGCAAATGGCATAGAACACCTCCTTAGCCCACCATATACCCCTCAACGTGTTGCCATTGCCGAAAGACGACACCGTCACATCATTGAAACAGCCAAAACATTACTTACCGAGGCCCACCTTCCACCCATTTTTTGGACTTTTGCGTGCCATCATGCTGTATACCTCATTAACCGCATGCCGACCAAGAACTTAGACTACAAATCCCCACTCGAAAAACTGTTTGGCCAAGTCCCTAATTTTGAGTCCTTACGCAGCTTCGGTTGTCTATGTTACCCATGGATCCGACCCTATACCAAGCACAAACTTCAGCCCCGCTCAACCCCTTGTGTATATCTAGGCATCTCTCTACAATACCATTGCCACTTATGTTTCGACCCAATCAAAAATAAAATTTATTTATCCAGAGATGTAACCTTTGTCGAAACCGAGTTCCCGTATCGAGAACGTTTCAAACACTTATCCAATCCATCCGCCACCTTGGCCTGGGAAATGCAGCCCGTTGAACCTTCGACAATCTCATTACCTCACTCTCCTGTGTCTCTACCGTATCCCAAACAGCCCCCAACACTGCCTGAACCGATTCCAGCCCCTAATCGAGTGAACATGTCCTTGCCACATCAGACTCTCGGCTCTTCCTCCGCTTCAGTGGCTTCCTCGGCCCAACCAGGTATGACTTCCACCTCCATTACCACTGATCATAGCACAACAATACTGATACCGAATACACCAAATCAACCAGATAACCCCTCGACAACTCAGGTGCATGCTGTACCACCCACTGTCTCCCCACACATCCCCACCTCACAGCACCCTACCTCCCAAATAAACAACAACCACGACAATCCAGCTGAAAGCCAACCTGACCCTGCACCACCAGCCCCAACTCGGGTTGTAACCCGATCACAAAACAACATTTACAAGCCAAACCCCAAATTTAGTCACCTTGCCTACGTACCACCCAACACCACACCCAACACTGTCAAACAAGCTCAGAAACATCAGGAATGGAGAGATGCTATGAAATTAGAATTTGATGCACTAATGCGTAATCGGACATGGGATTTAGTACCTCCTGATCCTTCGAAAAACATTGTGGCATGTAAATGGCTTTTCAGGATCAAACGAAAGTCAGATGGCTCGATTGAAAGGTACAAAGCGAGGTTGGTGGCCAAAGGATTCACTCAAAGACCGGATATAGATTATCACTCTACCTTTAGCCCTGTGATCAAACCAACAACGGTTCGTGTTGTGCTTTCACTTGCTATTACCAGTAATTGGATTCTCAGGCAACTTGATGTCAACAATGCCTTCTTGCAAGGCGACTTAAAGGAAGAAGTTTACATGTCACAACCGCCGGGTTATGAGTCCAAAGAAGCACCTCATCATGTCTGCCGTCTACATAAGGCCATTTACGGATTGAAACAGGCACCACTGGCTTGGTACACTGCACTAACCTCTCATTTGCAGCTTGTTGGGTTTCGCAAATCAAAATCGGACCCCTCGCTATTTATTTACAAATCCGGAGATATTCAAGTGCTGCTATTGGTGTATGTCGATGACATCATCATCACTGGAAGTCACGGTGATGCAATCAACCACGTTATACAATCTCTTGCCAACCGTTTTTCGATTAAAGACCTTGGCCCATTGCATTACTTCCTAGGTGTTGAAGTTTGCCGGTCTAAACAAGGACTTCATTTAAATCAAACGAATTACATTGAAGAGCTCCTCTCCACAGAAAATATGCAGGATTGCAAAGCAACCTCCACCCCTATGTGTAATACCAGTGTGCTCACTCTACTCGATGGCACTCCATCATTTGATGCCACTCGCTATCGAACGGTGCTCGGCAAGCTACAATATCTATCATTCACTCGCCCCGACATAAGCTTTGCAGTCAACAAACTCTCCCAATTTATGCACAAGCCCACTGAAACCCATTGGACGGCACTTAAACGCATCCTCAGATATCTCCGAGGCACATCGACACTCGGTTTATTGCTGCGAAACTCAAGCAGCTTTAATCTCTTCATGTACTCGGATGCCGACTGGGCAGGGGATGTCGATGGTCGAAATTCAACCTCTGGCCATATCTTATTTCTTGGAAACAATCCTATCAGCTGGTCCTCGAAGAAGCAACAAACTGTTGCTCGATCCTCCACTGAAGCCGAATTCAAAGCTGTAGCAAACTCCGCTTCAGAGGTGAGCTGGGTCCAGAATCTACTTCGTGAACTACGAATACAACCATCTTCGGTTCCTACCATCTTGTGTGACAATGTTGGGGTTCTATACTTGAGCAAAAATCCGGCAATCAACACTAGAATGAAACATGTTGCAGTGGACTTCCATTATGTTCGAAACCTGGTGCACAATAATCAACTTCAAGTAAAGCATGTTCATGCCAAGGACCAGCTTGCGGACACTCTTACAAAACCGTTAGGCAAATCCGTGTTTCTTAATAACTTGCACAAGCTTGGCGTTGCTTCACACCACCAGCTTGAGGGGGGCGTATGAGCACACCATATGTGCACGGCTTAGACCTCCTTCAATCTATATTAATTAGCTAAGATTTGCAGAGATTATTTAGGAGATAATTGTGTATATTTAAATTCAAATTACTTGCCTTGTAAAGTGGGATTTACCACTATCGTATACTGTATTTAATCCTTGTAATTCTGTCAATGAAGAACAATCTTTTCCTTCCATTCAGCTGTGTTTATAATAACAATGTCAATTATCTTATTTCTACAATTTTAATTAGTTGATCGAAAATTATTCAAGTTGAATATGGACATAGCCGAGTAAAATAAAGGTTAAATTTAACTTAACAAATGAATTTAAAATTTCAAAGTATAATCAAAATTTGAGTAAGTTTTTAGTTTATTCACTTACCTAAATTTGACAATACTCACTACAACAGATAAGCTTATTGGCAACGAAACCAAACGTCGCTAAATATTAAAAAAATCGTCACAAATATTAATTTGTAAGGAAAAATAATCGTCGCCTTAATGGTCGTTGAATCTCGGTAGCAAAACAATGAGAATGAAGAACGTCGTACAGATTATTTTGCAACGTATAGGTTTCGTAAATAAAGGTCTTTACCTACTAAACCGTATTCGTAGATAATTATTTTTACTGACAATTTTTTTTAGCAGAATAGTTTTAGCTACTAATTGTTTGTTGTATGTAAATATTTTTAGAGACGTTCTTATAAACGTAAGTAACAATATTTTGTGACGATTTTGTTTTGGTAGTTAATACTTTTTAGTGACAATTATGTTTTTGCAGCAAAATAGTTTTAGCTACTAATTTCCTGTTGTAGTTAAATGTTTTTAGTGACATTCTTGTAATTGTAGGTAATAACATTTTATGACAATTTTGTTTTGGTAGCCATTACTTTTTAGTAACAAAATTTTAAATTTAAATTTTGGTATAATTGTTAAAAACAAATTTATTTTAATTTATTACAATTTTAAGGATAGTTTGAAATATAAATTAGTTACATTTTATAATTAATGTTGGGGACATATTTTTTAAATAATAATAAATTAAAATAAAATAAACATTACAAATGGAATGCATTTTATAAAAAAAGTAATTATAGATCATATACAAATTAAGACTCCTCATCGTTGTCACTACTACTGACATAGTTTGAGCAAAATAATTATTTGATTATCTTTTTAAGCTTGTTCACTTCTTTTATAGTTCGATCTAACTTCTCTTCTGTATATTGTAACTTAGTCTTCAATGCATTCTTCTCCTCTTGAAGTGACGTGGCATATGCTCGTCGTGACGAAGATGCACCAACAGGTTTAGGGTCATACCTAAGACCTTTGATATACCCTGATCTTGTACCAAGGATATTGTTGCAAATGTCATCAACATTGGGTTGATTCCCATCAGACAATGATGTCTGCAACAACTCCTGCATCTTGTCCTACAATTTAAAATACAAAATCGAGTTAACTGAAAAATTATTATTTAGTATTAGATAGAAAAATAAAATGTAAAATTAATTTATTTGTTCTTATATAAGTAGCTTAAAACATAATGTGAGTGGAGATAAAATTTATTTTTATTGAAACGCTTAAAGACTTCATTCAAATTTGCATAGTATAAACAAAGTCACGAGTTTGATTGGAAACGTTATGATACTTCCACACATATGAGTACTCTTATCCTATCAGCAAAATGGAATATATATACGCCCCCACCCCCCTTGTATGAAAGGAAGTTATCAAGATGAGTAATGTTAATCATGCATTAACGATTAATTAGTAATTGGTCAACATAAGTGACGAATCCTAACCTACTCACCTTGTTATAATAATAATAGTTGTTGCAATGCATGACACCAATTTTTAAGATCACAACTTCTTTCATTTTTATCATATTCTTTTATCATTACAATTCTTGTTCAAAATAGCAAAGTCAGAACTCCCTTCAAATTCTTCAATTTTGTATGTAGAATTTAATCGTTTTAGTAGGTAGTGAAAAGGGGACTAAATATTGGTAATGCAAGTTATGAATTGTATTAGCTTTAAAGGAAAAAACTCATGATAATTAAAAAGGGCAATTAAGGCAAACTTTGCCTTAAACTCCCTGCTTCCTAATATGCTATTACTGATGACTCCTTGAATGTGTATAAGCTACAATTTAAATTGAAAACATAAACTAACAACAATAAGGCCTTGGATATACAAACTTCTTAGATTTCATGTAGCATAAAGATGGGGATGGTAGTACCAAATTCTTTCACTCCACTTTACTTATTCCCTATTAAAATAGAACACGAAAGTCCTATAAGAACTTTCATTGAACATTTTACAGACAACCAAAATTCAACCCAAACTAACAACAAAAATCGTATCTTTTCTCATTTTGCACCAACATTAACACATTGAAACAACCATTCAACCATTAACAATTAATTTTTTTAACTTAAACAACTAAACAACTTACCATAGCTAAAACCAACCATTAACATAGGAAACAATGAAATAAGAAAAAATAACCAAGAGCATAAAAGCACGAACCACTTACCTCGACAACAATTGCAAGGAGACAATGGAGGAAAAAATGAAGAGAACAAGATGAAAGAAGATGCACGGATGAGGCGAAGAGAAAAAAAATCAAACAAAGGAGAGAGGAAAGGCTGAGAGAATTTTTTAGGAAGATCTATGTTCGTTTAATTTAACAGACGATGTCGTTTGTTCATATTAATTATTATTTGTAAGATTCAAATTAATTATTTTTATTGGAATAACGTCAATCACGTTATTAATTTATTCATTAATGACGAAATCGCCTAATTAACCAACTTAACATTGATAACCATCATCCCTATGTATTTCCTATACTTTTCCTTTGCTTAAATTATATGATTATGTTCTGTCATTATCATTGATAGAGAGGAAAACCATATCAGAAAAAGGAATGTCGTTCTTTAAAGGCATCGCATATATCAAACCATCTGATTTGATATATGTAAGGCTTAGGTTCAGTACGTAAGTTTCAGAAAAAAGTGTTGATAAGATAAGATTATATATTCAAGTCCGCGAAAGTAAACAGTGTAGTGATTTAATAACTGGGATAATTCATTTTTTTCTATTATAGAACTAGATTTTCTAACCATTATTTTATAACTGCGTCCAAAATAAATTTGTACTTAATATTCAAAGATAAACTCATAAATCATACATAAATTATTTATACCTATTTAGATCTTGAATATAATAATAATCATATTGATAATTAAATAAGTTCGTTTCATATTTATTTTGTCTTCATACTCAATCGGGGTCAAGAGTTGATTAGTTTATATACTTATTAACATTAAATCTTATGCGTCTATCAAGTATTAAATTAAAGGTCAAGATTTAATATACTATTAAATTAAAAAACCCTAAATCAAATCTAATATAAGCTTACAGAAAATATGAGTCATAATATAATGTCATATTTTTTACAATTCATTATCTATCTATGAGAGACAATTAATTAAAAATCACCAATATAAATGCATATAAAAAGACAAATCTCATTACATAAGTTTCCCTTTTTTCCCAAGTTTAGGAAGGATCATCGATTATTCTCAACCTTCCTTTTACATTTTCTACAAATAAAGAGTTTTTGTGTCTCTAATGCGTATCGAACAACCTATGCAAAGCAACCATTCAGTGAGCTATTGTAAATTTATTAATTTTATACATTTAATCCCACTTTTCTTCTTGTAAAGTGAACAGAACAAAATATAAATGTAGCTCTTGTTTTCATTGTTTCTTCTTTCTGGAGTGGCTGCAAAGTAACACACACAGACACACGTATATAATTAGATTCGGACTTTCTAAATTTTACTTTGTTAAGTGATCAACATTGTGTTCAGATTGACTCTCTTTTTATCTCTCACTTGGCATTACGATACCTTGCATGTGAAGGCAAAAAGGAAGATGCTGCAAAGACAGGATCACGTCAGCCGCAATACGGGTAAAGTAACAACGATGTCCAGCAGCAAATGCATGAGAAACAAACATTATAACTGCCCAAGTTGTATTGTATTGTATAGTTGACCAATTAAGCACTTGTGGGTGTGATCGAGGGGTCTCTTTTTATTCTTTTAGGATGTGTGTTTAGATAATGAAATCGATCTGCTTTCTTGATACACGGATGATTTGAAAAGGATTACGAATAGGGATGACGGTCAAATTTGAAATTGAGTGAATTTGATTGGACTGTATTTCAAATTAACAAAATTATAATCAAATTTAACTTGTATTAAATTAAAAAAATCAAATTTGTTTGAACTTTAAATACAAGAATAGTCGACTCAAAGATTGATTCTACCCTAATCCAAATTATTTTTCATATATATAACAACGTCAATTATCTTATTTCTACAATTTTAATTAGTTGATCGAAAATTATTCAAGTTGAGTTTGGACATAGCGGAGTAAAATAAAGGTTAAATTTAACTTAACAAATGAATTTAAAATTTCAGAAGTATAATCAAAATTTGAGTAAGTTTTTAGTTTATTCACTAATCTAAATTTGACAATACTTACTACAACAAAAAAGTTTATTGGCGACGAAACCAAATGTCACTAAATATTAAAAAATCGTCACAAATATTAATTTGTGAGGAAAAATAATCGTCGCCTTAATGATCGTTGAATCTCGATAGCAAAACAATATCCTCGATGTTTTTTGGAAATTGTTGCAAAAAAGTTTTGGATACACAATAATTTCATCAGTAAAATATATAGCCAGTGAGAATGAAGAATGTTGTACAGATTATTTTGCGACGTATAGGTTTCGTAGGTAAAGGTCTTTACTTATTAAACCGTAGTCGTAGATAATTATTTTTACTAACGATTTTTTTAGTAGAATAGTTTTAGCTATTAATTGTTTATTGTAAGTAGATATTTTTAGAGACGATTTTATAAACGTAAGGAACAACATTTTGTGACGATTTTGTTTTGGTAGTTAATACTTTTTAGTGACAATTATGTTTTTGTAGCAGGATAGTTTTAACTACTAATTTCTTATTGTAGTTAAATATTTTTAGTGACGTTATTGTAAATGTAGATAATAACATTTTATGACGATTTTGTTTTGATAGCCAATATTTTTTAGTAACAAATTTTTATTTTTAAATTTTAAATTTAAATTTTAGTATAATTGTTAAAAATAAATTTAATTTAATTTATTACAATTTTAAGGATAGTTTGAAATATAAATTAGTTATATTTTATAATTAATGTTGCTGACATATTTTTTAAATAATAATAAATTGAAATAAAATAAATATTAGAAATGAAATGCATTTTATAAAAAATAATTACAGGTCATATACAAATTAAGACTCCTCATCATCGTCACTACTACTGACATAGTTCAAGCAAAGTAATTATTTAATTATCTTTTTAAGCTTGTTCACTTCTTTTACATTTTGATCTAACTTCTCTTTTGTATATTGTAACTTAGTCTTCTATGCCTGGTTTTTCTCTTGAAGTGACGTGACATATGCTCGTCGTGACGAAGATGCACCAACAGGCATAGGGTCATACCCAAGACATTTGATATATCCTGATCTTGTACCAAGGACGTTATTGCAAACATCATCGACATTGGGCTAATTCCCTTTAGACAATGATGTCTGCAACAACTCCTGCATCTTGTCCTACAATTTAAAGTACAAAATTGAGTTAACTGAAAAATTATTACTTAGTATTACATAGAAAAATAAAATGTAATATTAACTTATTTTTACTTATATAAGTAGCTTAAAACAACGTCGAATGTGAGTCAAGATAAAATTTATTTTCATCAAAACGCGTAAAGACTTCACTCAAATTTGCATAGTATAAACAAAGTCACGAGTTTGATTGAAAATCTTATGATGATTTCACACACATGAGTAGTCTTCTCCCATTGGCAAAATGGAATATATAATACGCCCCTCCCTTGTATGAAAGGAAGTTATCAAGATGAGTAATGTTAAATCATGCATTAACGATCAATTAGTACATAAT
>JANITW010000002.1:6340615-6352643 GCA_027564335.1 Erythroxylum williamsii | reverse complement strand
AGAACTGAAATAAAGATTGAAATAACCAAAACTTCAAATTATCTTTCCCGAGAACTCCACAACATTTAAAACTCCATCTCCATATCATTTGCATCATTATCATTCTATAAGAAAATAAAATATGATGAAAAATGTGAGTATTGAGGAGTAAAGTAGAAATTTTAAAGTTGTTTTTCTTATAAAATATTAATATTTTATTATATTTAACCATAAATATTAAAAAATAGAAAAAATAGAGTTAATAAAAAACAGATAAAATATGGGTATCCATAGTTCGGATTATCACTAGACCCATATTTAAACCTATATTTACATTCATTTTTTAACATCAATTTAAAATCTATTTAAAATATATTTTTTAGCTTCCATATCTATTTTTTCAAATTAGACGGTGTGAATGTTAATCAGGTTGAAACCCGGCTGCCATCCCTACTCCAATCTCTTATTTCTCTCTTTCCAGTTCCGGACTTATCAATACTGAATCTGTTTTCATCATCTTTATGACATTTGGCGAGTAGATGTACCACAAGTTGTTGGCTTTTGAGCACTTCAATTTCTCAAATCTCCGTTCTCTCGGAGTTGTTGTTTTGCTAATTACCCTACCCTCACGCACCCTCCGTCCACCGGCAGAAACCAAACTCTAGTCGAAGACTTGAGTTACTAAGGTAATTCAACCTATATCTCTATATTCTCATATTTCGGAGTTATTTATTTTGGGAATAGGGTAGTTTGTTTAATAGATGCTATTGAAAACGAGAACTGATTGATTTTTGGCTTCAGGCTGTTGTGATTTGGGGTTAGACTTTAAACTTGTCTACTCACAAGAAAAACCAAAAATTTGTGTTTTTTGTTAGTTTTCTTCCCTTTTTTTGCTGCTTCTGATTTTTATTGTTTTAATTTTGGCAGGAGGGTATTGTTGATTGGACCAGTTGAATTGTTCGTCTGCGAAATGCATCCTCCATTGACATTGCACAGGCACCCTATGTGTGCTGAGGCGAGTCTTTTTTGCCGATCCTGTCCATTTGGTTCGGGTTTGGCTGTTCCAACCCTTCTCTTGTTTTAATAGAAAACTGGGCTAAACCTTTGCAGATAATAGAACAGTTTCAGAAATGTCATTTGGACCATCCAATTGGGAAGTTCTTTGGAGAGTGCACTGAGCTCAAAGTGAAGCTAGATCGCTGTTTTCGTGAGGAAGTGAGTTCCTGTCCTGTTTATTCTTTCTGGTTGCTTAAAGTTTACTCATGTTTAGATTTTCTGTATCGTGGTGTTTTTCCTTCAGAAAGCTGTCAAGAGAAAGGCTAATTTTGAACAGAGTAAGAAATTGAAAGAAAGGCTTCAAGCTTTAAGGAAGCAAGCTGCTGAGAATGCCCAGTTGGGAAAGGAGCATCTTTAGTTATGTTTCTTTTAATTGAAGAAGTTATTGTTTGGTGCATTGAATCATTGACTGAATTCAGCAGTTCTGATACTTGTACAATCACTCGACATAGTTAAATTGGAGCCAATTCATCCACACATGTTCGTAGTCATAACATTAAACTTATCGACACTTCTTACAGTCTCTAGTAGTTTTGAGTCTATTGATCAAAACAATCTAGGCCGATGAAGATGGATGCCTCATCTTGGAATTACCTATATTTAATCTATCGGACAGCGCTCGTAACCCGAGAGTTCATACGAGAAATTTCTGCGGTGATCTCGTCGAGCGCGATCTCATTTTGTAAAATGGATGTATGAGAAACCCCGCTAATCATAATCACCTTAAGAGGTTGACTCTTCACGCTACCCCAAAATGATTCCAGTGCCATTAAACTTGCAAGATTCACAGTCCCATCTCCATCTCCGAAAACAACTTCAGGTTGTTTATCGAAACCATCTTCCCCGTAGAACAGTGTCTCTGGTGTTTTAACTCCACTGCCGAATATACACGTAACAGGAACTCCAGGTACGCTCACCTCCTCCATGATCAAGGGCAACGTACGAGATTGATAAGGATACACCCCTTCTGAGAAGCCGATGTCCGTAAGAAATCGAGCGATATCCTGTGCTGAGTAGTTGGCATTTTGTGTTACGACGAGCTGTTTCTGACCAAAGACTCTGGGATTAGGTAACAGCCATAAGTTGCTCTCTGAGCTTCTCTGCTCAGCTCGTACTAACAAGGGATCAACAAAAGGCACTCCAAGAGTGTTCCCGGAGGCAAAAGTGAACATCTGATCCACTGTCCCACCCCAAGGTGCGGAAAGGGCAATGAAGTGTTTGATGTGCTTTCGGCGCCAAGAGAGTGAGTTTCGGTTGAGAAGTTGGAGCACGAAAAGACCTCCTAAACTGTGGGATAGTATTATTACAGCTTTTCCTCCGTTGCGAGCACTTGCTTTTTCCACTAGCTGTTTCAGGTCTTGTAAGAACTTGGAACCAACTTTAGATGGGTGACCTTTTGCAGCTAAGCCATATCTGAAATCGTAAGGAGCACCAAAGAGTGTCTTGTCTTTTACATATCCAATTCGCTCCAGGGATTTCACGAGTGGTGACATGTACTCTGTGATATGTCTGGAATTGAAAACTCCTGTCCATCAGTAACACATCTTGCTACAGAGACTCCAGTACCACATCTTTCTACATTGATAGAATTATAAATACTCCAATCTATGCATATATAAGTTTATGCCAACAAGTTATTTTGATTTCTCATAATTAAACTTAAAGATTTTTATCAATAAGACCTATCAAACCAAATTAAAATGATGGGCTTACTTGAGGGAAGGGTCTAAACAAAGCAGAGACTCTGTTGAGCCGAAGTGAGGGACTCTGGTTTCAACTCCAGGAGCATTGGAGTAGTCATCGAGATCTTTCTCGTAGTAAAGCATCATTCGATCAGCGAAGCATTGAGTGAAAGCAGCAAACAGGACACTTGGGTCAAACCATAGCCTGAACCACCCACCCTTCTGCTTCAGAACTGGATACCATCTGTTGCATACCAGGCTTGTGGGTTTGTAGTCTCGGGTCAGCCTTGCTTCTAGCTGATTTCCGCCAGTTCCCGGTACCAGAATGAGAGGGTGGAGATCGCTTGTGGCTTTACAAATGCACATCACAGCCATAGATAATACTATGTATAGATTCACTATCAGTACTTTCATATCTTGTTCAGTTGCACTTCATGGCAAAAGAAGGACGGAGCGAATTGGATTTATTACTGAGTATCGATTTTGAAGAGTTAGCTGATGACATTCAGCAGTTCATGTCAGGAATGTGAAGATGGGAATTTGCCACATGGTCGATTGGAAACTTCGGGTTTGATTGGATGCTGGTTTATCTCAAACTTGAAAAGTTCGAGTCTTAAAGATTCCGTTGCAGACTTGCAGTGGCTCGAGTTAGGCCTGAATTCTAAGGTGCCAATTAGGCCCAACATAAAGCATATAGGGCTTATCAGTACATGTATAATTTGAGAAATAATAACATTATTTTACATGTTGTTGTTATTATTATTAACAGTTTTATATATTAAATGTATTATAAAGTGATAAATTGTATACCATTATAACTAAGATATAAATTTATATGCACACATCATACATGTAACTATAATTTTTTTAAGGCATATACTGTTAAAAATACATATAAAATAATAAATGGTAAATCATTTAAATCTAATAAAATAAATATTCTATAATTCATAATTTTTATTACATATTAAAATATCTTATTAAATATCTTTAAAGTGTATAAACAAAAGCAGGCTTTTAATTAAGGAGAGTACTTTATTTTCTTTATATATAATAAAAACTTTTTCTTATTTTATACATGAAAACATTTTAAGATAGAATTTTATTATTTCTATTGAAATATATAATATGATAAATATGTTTATGTTTATAGCATATATCATTTAACTAGTTATAGCTCATACATACTTTAATAAATTTAAAACTTGTAGAATTTTTATATTTTGCTCAAGAAAATGTTTAGTGTATAATTAAAATATTAAATTTTGATAAGTATTACATTTTAGTATAAATAACTCTTAAATTTAATGAAATTTTATTTCTATTATCTAAATTATTTTGTTTGAGTAACAAAATACTATAAAAGCACTGAAAATTTAAAAATTTAACATAGTACAAAAGTTTATCTGGCTATTTAATGTAGGGTTAATTACAAAAATTATCAAACTTTACTCAATTTTGTAATTATAGTTTTAACTCAAAAATTGAGAATTAATTACTCACATTTTTAATTGTTTCAATTTTAGCTGAAATGGCTTATCAAATAAGATGTAAATCCTAAATATTTATATATGTCAAACTTAATTAAGTTGAACTAAAAATCTCTAAATCAAATTCTGGATGCAATATGATAACGACACTTTGTCATGGAGGTGTGAAACGACACTTTGTCACGTAGGTGTGAAATGACAATGACACAATTTCTAATAATTTGAATAAAAATGCAATTTGTCACCCTAGGCCATGTTTCTTTTTACGAAAGAACAAATCGATTTCTTAACGATTTATGCAGCGAGTTTGATTTAGAGATTTCAATTTTAAAATGACTTAATTTAGTTTGATGTGTATAAGTATTTAGAGTTTTTGTCTTATATGACAAGTCACGTCAGTAATGTTAACATAAATATTAACGTCGGGTTGGAATTTAAAAATTTTGAAAGTTTAAATATTTAATTATCATTTTCTTAAATTCGGACTATAATTATAAAATTGAATAAAGTTTAGATTTGTTTTTGTATTAACTCATTAATGTATAATCACCTATGCATCCAATAATATACCATTCTTAACATGTTATTTCAAGTTTTTAGTCTGAATATGATATTATGAGTTTAAATTTAGATTATAAAATATTATTCAATTATAGGCTACCTCGATGTCAATTTAACATATTTCACGACATATTATATATATATAAATTAACAAAGACCTCAAAAAACAAAATTTAGGTGCAGTTTCGTATGTTATATTAAACTAATAATAGCATTCTCTCTTGGCGTGCTTCTATTTATTTATTTTGTTGACAAATTACACTCAAAATAGCAAATTAAATGCACGTTGATAATACCTTCTTCCTTTTTGCCTCGATCTTTTGATTCTTCTTGTGGTCACACACGAATTGAAGACTTTGACTATCCACTTTTTTTCTCGATTAGAAATTAGACCTTTCGTTAATGTCAGCAAACTTCCTCAGTCAAATTATTCACGAAACCTCCATTCTACGGCATCTTAAATAAAAAATGATGGAGAGGAGGAAAATTCAATTTTAAAAAAAGAAGAATTTTGTGTAGTCTTCATCTTTTATTATTTACTACTAAGTTACCAATTATTTCTACACCACGTGTTGTCGTTTAGGATCTTAGCTAATTGAGTATGACCCGTTTTAAGAGTTGTATATTAAGGACCGGTTTACCCTAAGATGGTTCAACACTCCAAGTCTTTTGCTTGAGTTAGAATATATCATTTTTAATTAAAAAATAAATGTAAAATTTTGTAATAAAAAAACAAATAAATGTATTTAATTTGACTATACTTTTGTTAACTAATTGTTTATATTATAATTAAACTTAAAATAGTGGGATGGAACATTTTTCTTTGGAGAGGAACGAAGTTCCCACTTTTGGATAAGCAGAGACCAAAGCGAGGTTAAATATAATTACTGAGGTCATGGGTGTGGCATTCAACCAGCGCTGGGACAACAGGTTTACGGCAGTTGTTTTGTAAAACCAGCCAACCAGTTGACTTGTAGTGCTCTCTGACTGGATTGAATTCGGTTTACCTAGCTTGCATTAGAAGAGGATAACGTATAAAATTTTAATACTATAATAAACAAAATTCAATAAGTTAACAATTTATAATATAAGATATGTATAATTACTTGTTTAAAAGAACAAGTCACTTTTTTTTAATCAATTATATTAACAAAATGTTAAATAAAAATAATATATTGAAATAAATTATTCGTTTATAAAATTTTAAATAGTGAATTAACTATGTATATAATATACGTATTCCATCTGTTGAAATTTGTTAAATATTAGTAAGGCAATTTTGTTCGATGTTCGCTCAAATCTGAAGGCTTCTCGTTGAATTATTATTCTAAAAGTTCCATGATTGAACACGAGAAATTTAAGCAGCGTATGACTCAGCAATGGGATAGGGTTTAATACGCAAAAAGTATGAAATCGTTTCTTTGGTCAACAAAATCAACCCACTTGCTTGTTTTAAATTAATTTTGGAAAGCATTCTTATATATATGCTCTAATCCGGTGTGCCCTCGTAGCAGCCACAACAAGATTCATCACGGTCTCGTGTTCATATTCATATAGTATACCTTCATCCCACCGCTTCTATTCTCTCATCGATAAACCCTTTTAGGATTCTGATCGCTTCCCAGTTTCGGTAATCAGGTTTTGTTCTCAAAAAGTGTACGTTTGTTCTGCATATTGGTTTTGAATCATGAAGACAAAAGGACACAGCCGAAGCAAGTTCATGCGAATCGTGACGCTCCCGTTAAAAGTTTTGGGCAAAGCCAGGGACTACTATGTCAGGAGCCTCACGGACTGTTCTATGAGTATCAGTCATGGTCATACCATGGCCTTGCCAAATGGGCAATTCTCGTCTATGCCGAGGAGTTTCAGTGTTCGCTCTTCGATGTCTGAAGAGAGCGAGGATTACAGAGAGCTAGTGAGAGCTGCTTCCGTCAGGAGCCTCGGTCAAAAGAGCGACATGGAATTGTTGTACATGCAAGAACTGATGAAGGCATCCAAAAAAATGGGATCTCAGTCCCAAGTGCTGCCCAAGAGCTCCAGTGTTGGTATGGGACGAATTGATGAGGACGCAGCGTGCAATTTCGAAGAAATTGGTGCGAGGAAAGCTGCTTATCCGAGGAGCAGGAGCTACGCTGTTGGGAAACCAAATGTTATGTTTTGATTGGTTTAGGGACTTGCTGGCCCTTGGTTCATGGTCTGGTCTGGTTTGGTTTGGTTCGATTTGGTTTTAAGAAGCAACGTACTTGTATAAAATTTAGTTTTCAAGTGAACATTAGCTCTCTTGTTTGTTTTCAGCTTGAAAAAGAAAAGCAATTTTGCTGAGCTTCCATGTTTCAGGATTCATCATTCATCCATGTCCACTCGTTTCTGGAAAGAAAAAGATAATGTATGCAAAAGAGAATAATATCATTGAGTGTATAATTTTATTTGAAGATATCCTCCTTTATGCCTAAGGCCCCCCCAAAAATGGTTTAGTGGCAAGTTAAATTAGTTCATAAGATAAATTATCTAAAGGAGGATTTCCAAATCATAGCCACACACAAAAAAAAGGTCGTCAAAAGCCTATTTTATTTTGGTAAGTTTACTCTTAATTAGTTTATTCTTAATTTTATTTTTTAAATAGAATAACATATTCTTTTTATTATAAGTCGATACATCAATCAAATTAAATAAATACCTCTTTCGTATTAATCAAATTTTAATTTTTTAATAAAAATTATTAAAAATTGTGAAGTGTTGTAATCATTGTTACACCTCATCCTACAAGAGATTATAGACATATTAGTTTGTATAATATATTTGACAGTAAAAGCAAAATTGTTTTTTTATGATCATACAGTCACATGTTCAAATCATAAAGTTGTTGTCATGAATATGAAATTAGGTTGTCATGTTTTTTACTTTTTGGAAATAATTATGTTGTTATGTTATTAGTGAGTATCTGAACTGTGTGGTTTGCTTCTAAACTGTTCTTCAACTAGAAGGCAGATCCTTCGTCATTGTCAACAGTAGGCATGGAAAAGAACACACCAAGTCTTCGATCTTCTATAATCATCTTTGCATATTTCATCATTACATGTTTTTGACAACATGTTCAAATCCAAATCCAACACGGCTTATTTGTCCCTGGTTTGAATCAAAATACGTTTAAATTAACAAAGATGCGGCTCTTTCTGTCTCTCTCTTATCGATCTCTATTACGTAAGGAAAAGATCATACGTAAAATTAACTTCTTTATTAAATAAAAATAAAGTTACATATTATTAAATTTTGTTCGTTAAATCATATCTGCGTTGAAGAAGTGAGATTGACAAATTTTATAAAATACATCTACTTATTTAAATCTCTTATAATTTAAAAATATTTCAAATTTGTTTCAAACTTATCTTATCTTATCTTCAGGATTTTAAAGAATGAGGTAAGTTCCAAAGTTTTGATAGCAACACCTTGGAGCCCACCACGGTCCCCTTTAATAAATTTTGCTGGCAATTTTTAAATTAAATTAAATTATGGGTAGAACTGATTAGTCGGGTCGGGCCAGATTCACTGCAGCCCCAATTATTGACAATTTGATGGATTTAGTTGTTTACTTCAGACCGACCACAGCCAAACCTGTGAAAAGTCCTCAAAGCCGACTTGAGTTTCAGAATCAAACCTACGCCAATCCAGCGGTATTCACCAGTGTTTTAAGATTTAAATGAAGTTAGAATACTCGTCATATATGTAAATAATTTCCCTTTTGTGGGTTTATTTTGTCTTTCTATTATTATGGCGTTTTCTTGTCTGCTGGGTTAAAAGAAACGTTTTATTCACATGATTGGAGTTGCGAAGGCTTTTAGACCTCAAGTGTTTTGATAGATATCTCATTAATCCACTTGAGGGATTTGTGAGATACTTTCGGGTAAAAAGAGAATGTTATTTTTTAGTTTAACAAATTAAAAAATTAATTCTTAAAATTATTTGATTGTTTTAAAAATTGCTTATACTTTCATTTAAAAATAACGATGATACAAGACAAAATAGCTACAGCAACTACCACCGAGCAAGCATGGTCTATCCTGAAAACATAATTCTAAGGACTGACAAAGGTAATTACTATTAAGCTTCAGTCCTCTCGACGTGAATTTGAAACTTTTAGTATGAAAGGAAATGAGTCTATATAAGAGTATTTAGCACGTATCTCTACTATTGTGAGCCAGATGGTATTTTACGGAGAAAAAATTACCGATGAAAGAATAGTTGCCAAGGTTTTCAGAAGCTTAACGACTAAGTTTGATCATATAGTAGCTCCAATCGAGGAGTCTAAAGATCTGTCCATTTTTTTTGTTTGATGAATTAATGGATTCATTGCAAGCACATGAAATTAAGCACCTGTTTGGTTCAGCTTTTGAAAACTCTAAAAGCACTTTTTTTTACCGCAAAAGTAATTTTAAGGAAAAAATGGATGTTTGGCTGTAAACTTCAAAAGTAATTTTGAAGTAGAAATAGTTTTTTCAAAAACTAAAATACAACTTTTTCAAAAGCAAAAATTTTGAGCTTTTTAGAAAAGTCCCAAATTTTAGCTTTTTCTAGTAGAGATTTTTTCGTCACTTCCGTATATATCATAAGTTAAAACAACTCTTTTGTTTATGTGGTTTTCTTCTTCTGTTTACAAACACGCCAAACTCATTTTCTCTCAAGACACTCATGGATCAAAACTCACAGATTAGTTCTTGTATTTTTTCTCCTATATAAATGTCTACATTGTCAACATAGATGACGTCTGCGTTGAATCAATGCAGACCTTTGTCTCCGTTAAATGTAGATGTTTCGACGTTTGCGTTCAACGCAGTCAGAGGTCTGCGTTGAACTTCGTTTGCGTTCAATGCAGTCCGAGGTCTACGTTGAACTTCGTCTGCGTTTAACAATTCAGAGGTTTACGTTCAACGCAGACCAAGTCTGCTTTGTGCGGTGTTGTTTGGTATTAGAACAACTACGGATAACTTTGTGACTTCATATTGACCAGTATATTACTTGTGAGGCTGCTGGAGCTGTGCAAGCTACTGGAGAATTACTTGTGAGGCTGAAAGAAGCAGAAGAAGCTTTTGTTGTTGTTGAGGTAAGCTCAATATTTTTTTTGTGTTCTACATTTTCTAAAACTGAGCATATATTGATATATTGGTTTACATATTGATTTAGAATGTGTAAAACTTTGCATTGCCATGGAAAACCATTTATATCACTATCATCATCTCAAAAGTAAGACAAATCACTTCCTGATAAATTAATATAAGGGCCTCCAAAATCTTGAAATATAATTTCGTGCGTAAGAGAAAACGTTTCTAGGTTATTGGTTGAAAATTTGGTCACATATTTATCTCTCAAGCTTTTAGATTTCACAAGGTATATAAAAAAAATGGTGATCTAGAGTTTCACCATTGTTGATGGTGATGGAACCCAGTACTGACATCCAATTTGAGTATGTGTAGAACTTACAGAGTAGCATTGTTCTGCATAGTCAAACTTACATTGACTTTGTGGAGTAATGCCAAATTTGTTTATGTTTCCAAATGCCAGACTAATTGAGTTTACGAAATATTTCTTAGAACCTGGACTCCAGTATTGACATTCGAACTTTTAAAATGTCAAACTTATTGAATAGAACATTTATATTTGAACTCAACCCTAGAAAAGATTTATAATTTCGTGGAGATCAAATGTCTTTTACCTTTCTTCATTTTGTATGGGTAGAAAACAACTTCTTTTTGTTGTAAATGCTACGACCATTTTGTTCTAACTATTGTGGTTTTATATCCCGTCTTTCTAAGAAGTTAACCTAAAAAGCATCTCTTAAGTGCACACAATGATTCAAAGTAGGCATGTAAAATTGTTTTTAAATATAGGCTGAAAGTAATACATGATGAGTAATTTATATTTGAGATAACAACTCCTTATGAAGTGTATCTCTTTCTTTACTTCTGTATGTGTATAAACTTCCATAGTCATTTTAGTTATGCTTTTATATTTTCTTATACTTGTTAAATTTATTGTTATATGCAGTGAGGATTTTGTTGTTGATAGAAAATGTCAATATTAAGTCAAGATATTCAAGGTGGGGATCAATTGAAAAAAAGGATTAAAGCGGAGTGGAATGATAGAACTTTTGAAATTTTCATCAAAATTTTTGTGGAAGAGACATTAGCTGGAAATCAACCAAATGGTCACTTTAACAAGATTGGATGGAAAAATAAAGTTACAAAGTTTGCTCATGAAACTAAGAAGAACTTTGGATGCAAACAATTTAAGAATAAATGAGATGGATTAAAAAAGTATTGGCAGCTTTGGACAAATTTAGTAGGTGGGAAAACTAGACTAGGATGGGATCCTACTAATCAAACTATTGATGTAAGTGACGAATGGTGGGAAAAGAAATTGAAGGTAAGCATTTAAGCTTTAGATTTATATAGTTTTAATGTTACTTGATAGTTTAATAACTTAAACAATATTATTGTAGGAAAATCTTGAGGCTGCCAAATTTCGAACTAAAAGTTTGAAACATATTGAACAGCTAAATATTTTATTTAAAGATGTTGCAGTTACAGGAGAAGGAGCTTGGGCACCTTCTTCAGGTTTTGTACCAAATGATGCTCATGTGGCATGTAAATAAAGCTTAGTTGATATTGATCTTGAAGATAACTTTTTTGAAGACTTTGCTAGCAATCCAGAAATTGGAAATATTAATAATGAGATTGGTTCATCAACTCCAACTCTGGGAACTTCTACAAAAGAAAAGGGAAAAAAGAAAGAAAGAAACATGATACTAAAACAGGGGTAATAGAAAGGTTATGTAAACATTTGGACCTTATATATGATGTAGTAGAAAGTAGAACTACAATTAGCTATATTAAAAGAGATGAACCTGGTTATCGCATTGTTGAGATGATGAACATATTACAAAGTATAAATGAAATAGAAAGGGGAGGTGAACTGTTTATATTAGCTACCAAATTATTTTTGAAGATGGAAAATAGAGAGATGTTTGTTGAGCTTAAGGATGTTGATATTCAAATTGAATGGCTTAAGAAAATGAAATGATTGTAATTTTTGTAATAAATTAGACATGTCTTTGGTTACTAATATTAGACTACTACTTGTAATGTGCTGTTTTGGATTTTGCTACTTCTAATGTGTTATATTGGATTTTTGTTTGTTTAATTTTGTTGTAATGAATTAAATTATACTTTATTATTATTGTGTTATGATTATTGCTATATTATCTTG
>JANITW010000002.1:6315762-6331245 GCA_027564335.1 Erythroxylum williamsii | reverse complement strand
AGACATGTGTTAAAGCACTAATGAAATACCTAGGCATTAGGAAAAATATTTCTGTAGCTCTTTTCCTTGGTTTCACCAAAACCATCTACATCATCTTCCTTCTTATTTGCTCTCTCCTTTTTTGGAATTTCGTTGAAGCATAAACTAAGTAATGCTTTAAGTTTTATGATAGTGTAACTGATTTCTGTTGAGGTTTTAATGTTTGTAATTGAATGCATGCATGAATGGTGCATATTTTCATGCTTGTGGATTGCTGCATATGAATGGTGTTGATGCATGTGTGTGTGGGGTAAAAGAAGAAGCAATTTCGGTTATATGATTAACAAGATGAAGGATTATAGTCATTGGAATATTATATATGCAATATTTTACTAAACATACATATGTATTTAGGGCATAACTTGAGCTGTGAATATCCAAATTGGATGGAGTTTAATTTAGAGTAAACTAGAGACATAGAACTACATTTTTTATAAAAGAATCGAATTCGAAATATGTCTTTAAGAGTCTAAAAATGTGGCTTGAAGTTGAAATTGGTGTTTTGTCGAGATATGAAAACAGTCTGTGAAATTTTTTATTATAACTTGCAGGATAATGAACTAAAATGCATGATATTGGTGTTATTAGACTTTCAAAACATTAAGGAACATTTGATTAGTAAAATATTTTGCCTAAATACCTCATTG
Source organism: Erythroxylum williamsii (assembly GCA_027564335.1). NCBI lineage: Eukaryota > Viridiplantae > Streptophyta > Magnoliopsida > Malpighiales > Erythroxylaceae > Erythroxylum > Erythroxylum williamsii. The sequence continues at coordinate 6,330,559 of JANITW010000002.1, read as the reverse complement.
TCGAGGTCAAAATGGCCATGAAAATCAGGTTCGAAATCTACTTAAGAAAAATCTGAAAAATTGATAGGTTTATGATTAATTTTATGAAGATGAAGAGGTTTAAGAAAATTGATTAGAGTTTGATGATTTTATGAAAAACAAATTGGTTTGTGAATGAGTATAGAATGGTGATGTGTTTGTTCTAAAGTGATCTAGAAAAATTGAAATGAATTTGGTGTGAAAATGGAATTGAGTTTCGGATGAAAGTCCCAAGAGGCTATTAATGGGTGATTGTTTTTATTGAATATGCTTTAGTATTTTGATGATATCTTGATTTGTAGATGTCCAAATGAGGTGATTCATAGTTCAAATTAAAGTAGAGACATATGTCTAGAACTTTTTTGAAGAAGTCAAATTTTAATTCTATCTCTAAGACTTTCAAAATCTAGTTTGAAATTGAGTCTTGATTGAGGCTGTAGTACTAACCGAGACAGAAATTATGTACTGTTTTTATTGAATAAACTGTATTGATGTAGGTTAAATTAAACTAAGGTATCTTCATCCAAGTTGTAGCTTTAGATATTAGAATTGAGAGATATGGGTTATACAACTTGAATGCATGATCATACTTTAGCCAAAATTTCTAATGTACACAGTCTATGGTATTTTGAGCTTAACTCATAGAAAAATGAAATAAATTAAATGATCTTGGTATCAATAGAGACTTAAAACATAGAGGAATAATTGTCTAGAAGAAAATGTTACAGAAATACATCATTTTCTCAGTTTTATTGATTATACAAAATTGACCGAATGAGATGCTTCCAATAAAAGCTGGAATAGTAATTGAATGTATGAATTTTGGAAATTTTGAAGTACAATTGATGTTTACTTCAGTTTAGTAAGAAAATATACCCAAGAATTTGTCATGAACATGCATCATACATATTTAGTATATATAAATGAATTCTTAATCATACACAATAGTGATTTGTATATGTGTTAAATGTTATAGAGGAACGCATAGAATGACCATTTCCAGATATTGCTGGGACTTCGAGGCAATAAGCAATAAGGGAGCTTTTGTGAGCAATCTTAGATGGTCATATCTTACTTTGTTCTGCTTGTTGAATTTGATTTATACAGATTACTTTCTGAATTCCAGATAGTGATTGTTCGAGGTGTTTGATGCATGAATGTATTATTGGAAGTGCTAATTGCATGTGACTATGATTGATTAGTTGCTTTGCATATGAAATGTCTGAAATGACTTTGTCTTGTTTTAAAACTTTTGAATCCTAGTTGTAGGTAAATAGGCATGCCTAAAAGGGTCTGCTGCTGCTCCTGTGACACTTCAATGTCGAGACTTTGGTCTCCTCTGTGACATTTCGATGTCGAGACTTCGGTCTCTCCTTTATAATTCCCATTACCCTTTCTGTAAATGGCTTAACAATCTTTTGATTTTGTATTCTGATATATGTTTGATTCTGTCATAAACAAAATTGTGTTCTGATTCTGAAGGGTTTATACCCTCTTTTGATATTCAGGTCTGTTAACCATAAAATCTGTTCTGAAATGCATTATGTCTGATTTGTTGTTAAAACAATATGTTAATGCATGTTAATGCTATTATATGATTCAGTATCATGAGTTATCACTTTATATATAGATTAGTTATTACTTATTAAGCTATATGCTTGGCACGGTGGATTTGCCCTATATAGGTTCAGAGCGAGGATTGTAAAGATTGGGACGAGTCAACCGCAATGGCCAATAGAGCTTGTTTTGATAAAAATGTATTTTGAGTTTATCTTGGCCTGTATATAGAGTGTATGACTTTGAATTATTGTAAGTTTTGTAATAACTATGTTTCAAGTTGGTTCTAGTTTTTGGAACAAATTTGTATTATGTTCATGTGATATAATGTATATATGTTTTGAACAAGTTTGGAATGATTTGTAATGTATGTTTGTTTCAATTTTCGAAAATACATGTAATAAATATTTAGTATGTTTGTAAATGCTTCCACATCAGTCTGTTATTTATTTCTGTTTGTGAGTCCAATGTGGCACTCCTGTATCCTCCTAGGGGGTATTGGGGGGTCACAACAAACCCATCTTCAAGCTTGACCTCTTCATTCCAAAAGTCTCCTCGTAATGAATCAATGGAGTCAGCTTAGCTACGCAAATGTGAGTGTGACAGAATTCTTCAACGTATATTTGACATTAAGGGAGAGGTTACATCACCATTGGTTCTATTTGTTGAGAACCCAATCACAATGGAAGAAACTATGAAAAAGCAGGAATAGAGAGATGCAATAGAAGATGAATTGATGTCTATACAATTCCAATAAGACTTGGGAGCTAACTAATGTTCCTAAAGGTAAAAATTACATTGTATTAAAGTGGATTTTTAAATCAGAGTTCTTACCTGATGGCAGTATTCAAAAGCATAAAGCACAATTAGTAGCAAGGGGATATGCTTAACAATAGGGGGTCGATTATAAGAAAACCTTCTTACTGGTAGCTAACCTTCTCACCGGTAGCTAGGTTTGACACCGTTCGACTTATTTTGGCATTAGCAGCTCAAAAGCAATGAAAAGTTCATCAGTTTGATGTTAATTCATCCTTTTTAAATGGATAATTACATGATCAAGTGTACATAACTCAATCACCTAGATTCGAAAGTTCAAGCAAACTAGACAAAGTTCTGCGATTGAAGAAGCCACTCTATAGGCTCAAATAGGCCCTAAGAATGTGGTATCATAAAATTGATGAGTTCTTTCACTTAAAGGACTTGAAAGGAGTATACATGAACCAAACTTGTACATTAAGAAGCAAGGTATGAGTGATTTATTGATAGTGAGTTTATATGTTGATGACATGATTTACACTAGTTCATCAAATCACTTATATCTGAATTTAAAAGCTCCATAAAGTCAATATTTGAGATGACAAATTTGGGTGAATTGCATTACTTCTCGGGGTTAGAAGTTATTCAAAGCAAGGAATGAATATTTATTTTCCAAAGGAAGTACATTGATGATAATATGAAAAAATACAATATGAAGGATTGTAAAGAAGTCATTACACCCATTAATATCAATAAGAAACTACAAGCACACAATTGAATTGAGCAAGCCGATGGTGGTCAGTATTGAAGTCTGATTGGTCGTCCTATATATGTGATATATTCATGTCCAGACATCAGCTTCTTAGTACGTATACTCTTTAAATTTATGCATCAACCTACTAAGCATCTTCGATGCGGCTACGAGAGTACCTCCATACTTGGTTGGAACAAAGGATCTGGGGATATGGTACCAGAAAGCAATTTCATTTAGCCTCAAAGGATATTGCAATAGTGACTGAGCAGGAGTTGTTGATGATTGAAGGAGCACATCGAGAAGATGCTTCACTTTTGGGTTGGGAATTGTTTCCATAGAAGCTAAATATGTTGCAGTAACTTCAGCAGCATGTCAGGCAGTATGGCCAAGGAGAATTCTATGTGACTTGGGTTATGAACAAAAAGAAGCTACTGACTTATTTTGCGTAAGCAAATCATTAATAATGTTAGCAAAGAATCTATGTGACTTGGGTTATGAGCAAAAAGAAGCTACTGACTTATTTTGCGTAAGCAAATCATCAGTAATGTTAGCAAAGAATCATGTCTTCAACTGCAGGATAAAACATATTGAGAATAAACATTATTTTATTAGGGAGCTAATAACTAAAGAGGAAGTTCAGTTCTTAAGTTGCCAAACAGATCAACAAGCTGTAGACCTTCTCACCAAGAACTTACCACAGAAGAAGCATGAAGAGTTTTGTGTTTAGTTGGGGCTCTCAAAATTTGAACGAAGGGGAAGTGTTGGAAGAAGTAGCTAATTTGAATCTTTAGGAATTTCTTTTGTTATTCCGTTAGCATCAAATAAGGCAGATGATTTTTTGTCATTGTTCTTCCTAATTTTTTCGTAGGACGTTGAGAGTTTTGTGCTCAACAAATTTTCTTTTCCAGCATGTTTTCGTTTCGTTGTAAGGTCTATTTAATAGGCTCCTCTTCAGCTTCAATAATATGAATGATTATTAACATCATATCCCTCCTTTCATCACTTTTCTTTAATTTTGTCCGATAGATTCAACTCAATTATTAGATTCAACTTAAATTAAATTTGTTTTAAGAAATAGATTGAGTTATCGTATCAATATCATGAATATTTTATAATTTTAATAAAATTTAAGAGAATAATTTTTAAAATTGAAAAACATAATTTTTTATAATTGTAAAAAATTAGGAGAATGAAATTCAAAATTAAAAATCATAAAAGGGATTTTAATAATTTTATTAATTCACAAAAAATTACTGTGTCTTATATTCATATTTTGAATCTTAATTTGATATAATTTATTTATTTATTCATTTTTATTAGATTTTTTGTTATGTCTTTTATAAATTAATTTGATCTTGGCATGTCCAAATTTGTAATTCCCTTTTAATATAATAAAAGCCTTAATTTTAATATCAAAAAGGGGTACAAATCTTACAGTACTATTCTGGGGAATGAAACTCCCGATATATCCTCTAATAGGATGCAAAAACAACCCACAGGCGGGTTTTGAAATTGATGGATACCAAGTTCGAGTGAACTGGCATAGTTGGCTAGCCAATCTGCAGCTCTATTAGTTTCACGATAAATATGTCTTGCTTTCACGAGCCAATCTCTAGTGAGTAATTGGCGGATCCCTAGTATCAAGGAATTAAAAGGAACTCGCTGAGGCTTTGTAGAGGACAATAACGTGATAATAGTCGCCGAGTCTACTTCCAATTCTATGCGTCGAAACCCGAGATCCCATGCCAGTTGTAACCCTGTAAAAACTCCCCATATTTCTGCATCAATGATTGTACAATGACCTATATTATGCGCAAACCCTCCGAGCCACGTCCCCGTATTGTCCCTAAGGAGGCCACCTGCAGAAGCCCATGAGGACGACACGGTAAAAGCGCCATCTGTATTAAGACGAACCCATTCAGAAGGAGGAGGCCTCCATCCTACAAGAGTAAAAGCCTTAATTTTGTTCATAAAAGGAACAGACCAACCGCCTGCAAGGACCAACTTGCTATTAACAGTATCTTCCGACTAAAACTTTTGACAACTTCGCAATTTTGTTCCCAAGCACGCGATATTTCTTAGAAAGATTGAAAGGAACTCTCGGACTATAAGTCGTGCGCCATTCACTTAAATTTCCAGTTTGTCTTCTTTGTCATAATATCAAACTCGGCATCATCGTTTTCTAGCAAATTACATCACCTACATAATATAATTGATTTAACACAGTTTGAAATATCTCCCCTTGTTTTCTTGCTCCTGTCGCGTTATATATTAATTGTGCTTTGCAATCACTACAGTCAGTCCGCTTTTGTCAAAGTTCGCTTCCTTACGGCTTCTTCTCCACCGAATACACCGTTAGACAATGCTCGACCCTGCAAGTCGCAGTAATTTCTGAGAGAGTGCAAGACATGGCAGCTTCTAAATTTACGAACAAACCGTGTATTTCTGTTTTCTTTATGTTCTTTCAGTTTTGGTTGCAGCTAGTAGCAGCAGCTTCTCATCAGTCACTGGTTAATCATCTTCCGGGGTTTCAGGGGCCTCTTCCTTTTTACTTTGAAACTGGGTGAGTTTCGCTGACAAATCTTTAGTTTCAGGAAGGTGAAAAATCTTCATCAGGGTATTGGTGTAAGCTTCTAACAACGGATAATTTACAGATACATAGGTGTCGGAGAGTCAGAGGACGTTCAACTCTTTTACTACTTTGCCAAGTCACAAAGGAATGCAGAAGATGACCCTCTTTTGTTTTGGATGACCGGTGGCCCCGGCTGTTCTGGTTTCTCCGGTCTTGTTTTTGAAATCGGTAACGAATTATAAGAGTCAAGCTTTGATCAATTAGCAGATAATACCGTATCTGGTCATTACCTTGCAAGTAATAAGCAAAACAGGCAGCTGAAGAGTCTGATAGATTGGTCATTCCACATATGTAGGTCCACTAAATTTCCAGGTTGTGGAGTACAATGGGAGCTTACCCACACTGGTGTTCAATCCATACTCATGGACACAGGTGATGGTTACTTTCTAGCAGATTAATGACCAGACGTAGCCTCAGAGAGAAATTCACTTTCTCTTGACATGTGTTCAGGTTTCCAACATAATATTTATGGATATGCCTGTTGGGACTGGGTTCTCCTACGCAAGAACATCCGAAGCCTCCCATTCCAGTGACTATTTACTAATCGCCCAGGCCGATGAATTCCTGAGAAAGGTAATAAAAAACACTGTACCTGTACCTGTACATGTTCTTGTTTTATACTGATAAGTTCCGATTGCTTTATTCTTACAGTGGCTAAAGGATCATCCAGAATTTATCTCGCATCCGGTTTATATTGGTGGAGACTCCTACTCTGGCCTCACAGTCCCACCTGTAGCTAAAAAGATCTCCGATGGTATGGAACAATAGAACAAACAAGCGTTTTGTTCTTACTTTTGTGTTTGATTTTGCGGCTTCTTGTTTCGTGTTCGTGCAGAGAACGAGGCTGGAAGCACACCGCCGATAAACCTCAAGGTCTGCGCTCTGTTATTCTCATTACTGTTTTCATGGACAGTCAATACACAAGACAGAGAGAATCACTAAATTATTAGATTTTATAAGATTTGATTAACATCACGAGGCAGACTAATTTTTTTAAATAATAACTGATTAGGACTAATAACATTTTTAATTTTTTGTATGGGTAGTAAACTTATTCAGATTAATTAATTAATTTATTATTAATTTGTACTTTACACTTTACATGTGCTTCTAAATAATTGTTTGAATTATAATTGAAAAACAATGTAGAAATTACATAATGTAAAATTATTTAAAATAAAATGTATTTAAAAACTTGAAAATAGGCTTGAAATACTTATACCAAATCACAATGTTTACTTGCTGGATTCATCATAGTTTGATAAATTATCAATATGATCCATAATTTTAAAAAAAAATTATTAATTAACTTTCTTATAATTTTGATTTTATATTACTCTTCTTCTTTATTGTTAATTTTCGTTAAAAATCCTAACGAAAATAAAATTATTTTAAGATTTATCGTTAAATTTTTTAACGAAAATTGCCGAGTATTGTAAAATTAAAACTATAAAAAAGTTAATATGAAAAGCATATTAATAAATAATAATAAAAGAAATTACATAAAATTCGGTTAATTTAACTCTTTTTTTTTCTATGGCATTTGCTAATTTGGTATTGGACAATTTCAGGGGATCCTAGTTGGGAACGCAGCGACAGAACCCAACTTGGAGACTAACTCAAGGGTTCCATATGCTCATGGAATGGGACTTATTTCTGATGAACTATATCAGGTAGTCATCACTGAATAACTAAATTCAAAGGTCTGATCAACTAAGTGACAGGAATTAATTCCACTAGTCAATTGTTCCAGTTACTGAAAAGCAGTTGTGGAGGGAACTACTTCTACGCAGATCCAAGCAACGTTGAGTGCAAGAAACACGTACAGGCATACTACGAGGTAACCCTCTCTATGTTTCTGTTCGGAATTATGGTTATGATCGTTCACATTCTGTTAAAGATGTTCTGCTCCGGAAACAGTGTATTGCTGGAATTAACACTCCTCAGATCTTGGAGCCCTTATGCGCTTTTGCTTCCCCAAGACCAGAACAAGTACCCGACGAGCCGCGATCTCTTTCTCGAGACCTCCTCCAATTGGAGCAGATACTCCCTACCTTTGGCTGTCGTGTAAGTAACTCCATAATCTTTGTTTTGATCACTTGTCTTCTTTTTGTTTTGATTTTCACTTTTTACATCTTGTTTTCAGAATTATGGGTATTTATTATGTAAATATTGGATGGATAACAAAAACGTCCAAAAAGCTCTGCACATAAGAGAGGTAAGTGATCGGACTCTTGAAAAATGAAAATCTGAATGGTCCCAAGGGAATACATTTTTAATCATTATTTCTTAGTATTCAAATTCATGAATCATTACTTGACTGACTCTCTCAATTTAACTTCTTTTTCATCTACTCTCTTCTAGTTAATAATTATAAAACTGACCACTAAATTTAAGCAGGGTACGAAGGAGGAATGGCTGAGATGCAATTACGGAATACCTTATGCAATTAACATCCGCAGCAGTTTACAGTACCATCTCTTCCTTGGAAAGAAAGGTTATCGAACGTTGGTCTACAGTGGTGACCATGACTTGGCTGTACCCTACGTGGGAACTCAGGAATGGATAAGGTCTTTGAATTACTCCATCGTCGACGATTGGCGGCCGTGGCTTGTGGATGGCCAAATTGGAGGGTATGTCCCAATTCTAAATCTTACCAGGTAGATTTGTAAGATTTTGTTCCCTGTAATTCCACAAATACGACATGAGCTTTTTACAATGGCTTCAGGTACACTAGGACTTACTCTAACAAGTTAACATTTGCGACTGTGAAGGTATGTATACATTACAGGGGATGATCAGAATGAACTGTGTGTTCTTTTACACAGTATAATAGAGTTCGTTTCTGATCGTTTTTGGCTTTTTACAGGGGGCAGGTCACACTGCTCCAGAGTACAAGAGAGCAGAAGCTTTTGCCATGTACTCGAGGTGGATATCTGAAGAGCCTCTGTAACCTATCTCCCTCCTATGCAGAGACCTGACACAGAATTTGTGGTGTAATTGTAATAAATTGGCGTATGATTTGATGATATAACTCCAATAAAAGTGATTCCATTTCCACATGTGTAATTAGAAAAGCCTCGACTACTTCACCAAATGCTGGGTGTTCGTCAGCAGGTTTATTACGAAAGAATTAAAAATGAATGTAATGCGAAATATCTAATTTTACTTTTATTTCTGATTTTGATACTAATTTCGAATTTTAAACGATCATGAATCTTTTAAAACTTTTATAGAAAGTATTTCTCAACATGAAGTTTAGGTCTTTATATAATTTTTTAAATACGTAAACTCTCTTAATGAATCAAAGATTCCTTATGCTTATGATTGATATGAGCAACTGCAAGAGACCTTAATATTTAACAAGCTTCTATCACAAGGCTTATATGGGTATAGTCCACATTAATGAGGATCCATTTTCTACCCAGAATTCGACCCATTATTTTAGATCATTTATTGGGTCACTTTGTTATCTTTATTTGGATCAAATTACGTAACTTAATCGATAATTTATTTAAAAACTAAAAAATGCAATTAATAGTTGTCCAACTTTATGGGAAAAGACAAACTTGTCCAATATTCCCTCCTTTGGACAAACATTAATTATAGTTTTTATTCTAGTTTAAAATAGTTTAAAAACTCAATTACGTCACACTACTGTATTAGTCGACTAAGTTTTAAAAAACAAATATTTGATTCAAAGATAATGAAAATCCATCATTCTGTCATGCAAGGTTTTCGATACCAAAAAGTATCAAATGCATATGTCATGTGTGACACAAATTCAATACAATCACGTATACCTAATACCTCACTAACATGAATGAGAAAATAGAGTGTGACAAATTAGGATTATACCTTTATGATCTAAATTATATCATCTTCGTATGTAGGTCTCAATTCTTTTAACTTTATGCTAAACTACATATACTAAACTACATTAGAAAAATATTGTTTTCCTCACCGAATGCTAAACAATATTAGAGAAAACCTTTATGTTCTCCAACTAAATGCTAAACTGCATTAGAGAACCTTTATGGGATTAAAAACTTATATCCCTCTATGTCATGTCAAATTCATGGATACCCGTACTAGAATTGTATGCATCTAACTGACACAGGGACAAGGTCAATCTCTATATATGCCCAATGCTTAAAATCAACATAAATCTTAAAACATTCATACGTATTATGACAACGTATGATAATACGTATTACTGAAGATAAACGATAATCATCTTTATTGATAAACCATCATACTGTTATAATACATCAAAATGTACAAATGTACATGTAGCAAACAAAATGGTTCCCTAATTAATAGTATCTAAAGATATCAAAACATCCATACTATATACTTGTGTATTTGTGTCACAAACATAAGTGGGCAAAGTCCTTTAGTTAAAGGATCGACTTACAATTTCTCAATCTTTAAATGCTTCAAATCTTAATGTCACATTTTTTTATCAATACCTTTATGACCAAATAATTGACTTTTTACTCTTTGTTGTTATTAAACAACACAGTAAGAAGATTACCACGATACAACCAAATGGGTCTAGCTACTGAATAAATCATAAACAACTCAAAAATCAAGTTTCTAAGCTAAACCGTTTGTGAAGTAGCCCCATAACCTGCACTTTGCATGCATAGTCGAGGAAGTTACTTGTGTCTATTTGACACACTTCCATGATATTGTACCATCTGCAAACTTAAAACTGTAATCTTAAAAGAACTTTAGATCATTCGAACACATAGCTAAAATCTGAATCTGAATTCCCTATGAGGTTTAGTTTGTTGACTTTTTTCTTATGTCAGCATATAATCCTTAATTACCTTTAGTATCTTAGCACTCGCTAGACTGCATTCTATTGATGAGTGTCAAGATCTGTCCTAGTGAACCTGAATACTTTGGACAAAAGATGTTACACCAAGGTTCTTCATGTCAAAGTTCTTGACCAAAAGTTACTTAACCTTATACAACATGGTCAAGTAATTTGACGTGAGCAATATATCATCCACACGAAGTAACAGGAAAATAACTTTACTCCCATTGACCTTATAGTATAAGCATGTTTTAACTTTATTTTTCATGAAGCTGAAAAAGGCCACAACCTCATCAATTGTAAGGTATTACTTTTAGGAAGGTTTGATGTAAACCATATATTGATCTGCATAACTCTCAAAACATGTCAATTCCTTCTGGATCCTAGGATCTTTCAAATTGTACCATATAGACCACTTCATAAAGGTCTTTATTCAAGAAAGCGATTTTGATAGTCATCTGATGTAACTCTATATCACCATGAGCTACAATTACCTTAATCACTCAAAATATATCCTACGAGGGTATGAAAAAAAAGGTAACATAAAGTCAACCTTTCTCTCTTAATGAATCATTAGGCAACTGAGCGATCCTATAAATTGCTAAACTTTATCCTGAAGTCCTTTAAGTCTTTAAACTTCATTTACAAATAAGGGGTTTGTTGTTCCACTGCAAATCAATTGGCTTCCAGACCTTACTATGCTCCATGACATGCATCTCATCATTCATTGCATCCTATCACGCGTCCGTATTGGGTCCAGAAATAGCTTCTGTAAAAGTAACTGGATCCATTAACATGTCTAATACCATAGTCTTGTACATTTGATTGACTATGTAACTAGATGGAATAGCAGGTCGTCTCACTTTAATGGATTTACTTAACTGTATTAAATCTTATACCCTCAGCAACCTCTGTGTCTACAAGTGTGGGTTCGTATTCCTGTATAGGCTTGGTACAGATCTAGATCTACCGAATCTAACTGTATAAGAAGTGGGTACATCATAACTGTAGTATCCGCCCTGCTATCATCTGAAGGGTCAATAGGCCCATCATCATCATAGACATAGTATTATAAAAACTGAGCTATTTGTGATTCCACTATTCTGACCCCTCTTTCTCTACAGTAAAAGTTGTAACCTTAAAGTGGTCGAGATATCTTATTGAATAGCAATGAAGGGAACGAGCATGCAATTTATCTTTATAAGCATTATACTACCTCAGTAGGATAGCCTTATACACGAATGTGTGCAAGATTGAGTTTCCAAACTTTTAAATAATTACGCAGATTAGTTTTGCTCTGCATTGACTTCTTCAAGTCCTTTAGGATGTAACTATGTCTTTTGACAACACACCATTTGCTCAGAATTACTCGACATAGTGAATTAAGTCATTATTCTTACTGATTTCAATTATCTGGCAAACGGACCTTCTAAAGTTTTGAAACACGTTTGCCATGATATTCTCCTCCACGATCAAATATGATTATCTTGATGAATTTTCCCAATTAGATCTTAACCTTCAGTCTTTAAGCAAAAACACATAATTATAATGGGAATAATCATCAACAAATGTCATAATATATATAGAATTGCACAATGCAATTGTATAAGGTATACCGATATCTTTATGTATCATACTCAACAAGTCAAAAGCATGAGTTGATCTCAATATTCTTATTAATCAGCTACCCCTACAATAATTAGCACATGTTCTCAAATCATCATAATCTATAATCGAGAAATTCTTTTCTTGATCAATATCTCAACCCTAGCTCTGGAAATGTGGCTTAAACTTTTATTTCACACCATGTATGACTTCTCATTTATTAGGTTCCTTCATTTCATAACTTGTCTGGCAAGATACGAAGAAGCGTTTATCTAATTCGGGATAAGACATATTTTATACAAACTATATGGCAAGAAGGTTGTACCATTTTTTTTCCATTAAACAACTGTATAATAAAACCATTAAATACAAAACATTAACCCTCTTTGTCCAAAATTGATCAAAAGATCACATATAAAATGTCTCGTGTAAAACTCAAATGAACCTTACAACAAAGTTTAGTACATACATCCCATACAGATATTACTTCCACTTCTTTATTGTTATGAACCATCAGTTTCTCCTTCCCTTTATTTGGCTTTATCCTGGATATAAACCTTTACATTGTGGAAACACCTTGATAAAATGTTCCACTAAATAGCTACCAAGTGTACTTAATATGACTATCGCAAATTATATTCATAATTGACAAGCCAAAGAGTAACCTGATGGTCTCAGTTATTTCTTTTAAACCTCATACCACTGGTTTCTTTATGTCTCTAGGATCTATATCAGAACTAGTTTGACCAACTTCAGCATATAGAGAAGATTTGAACTTTCTACCTTTGAACTTAGTGGGCTTCATCTTTATCTTCCCTTTAGTTACTTTGAGGGTTGTAGCAGTAGCAAACTTGAGTTTCTCTTCCCCAACAACGAAATAAGCTATCAAAGCATTGAATTCCCAACATCTTCAATATACTGCGAAGATGAATCATTCTCGATATGTACTCCTTTACTCCCCTTTTCTTTCGTATACGTTATGGAGAATAATTATTTCATCAAAGCCCTTGTCTCAACACTAGATGCCGATTCTGAGCTCTAACGATCATAAATCTCCTAGAAATTTTATGAAAAGTGTTTCCTGACACGAGGTGTAGGTTGTTTTTATAATTTTCTCAATACATAAACTCTCTTAACGGGTCAAAAATTTCTTATGCTTACGATCGATACGAGCAATTGCAGAAGACCTTAACTTTTATATAACTTTCATATCGGATTTCCTTATCACAAGATTGATATGAGCCTAGTCCACACCAATTGGAATCTATTTTCTACCCGGACTTCGATCCATTAATCTAGATCATTTATTGGATTACTTTATTATCTTTATCTGGATCAAATTATGTAACTTAACCGATAATTTATTTAAAAATTAAAAAATACAATTAATAATTATTCAATTTTATTAAAAAAGGACAAAATTGTCCAACATATTAAAGCTATGCAGTACCTTACGGGAAGAGGTTATGCTCTTAAAAGAAACCTCTGTTCTCTGCATCATTCGTTTTTCTGGCATACTGAAAGGTCAATTTTCTTGTTTAATGCATAGATTATTCTTAAGTTAAACATCAATCTATCCAAGAATTTCCTTTCGTTAAGAAAACAAAATTTTGCTACGTTTTAGCACTACACGTCTCTCTATATTTTCATTTTGTACCCGAAAAACCCGTTTTATGATGACAACAGTGCGCAGGAAAATGACCTAAATGACGCAAACTTTGGTATTTCGCGTTTTAGCGATACACGTCTCTCTGTATTTTCAATTTTTTCCCGAAAAACCGGTTCGATGTTGACAACAGTGTGCAGGAAAATGACCTAAACTTTGTTTTTCAGTCATTAAATGTCGACACCTTTGTCTTTTATCAATTAACTCTAGCTCACGTAACTCGTTTGAGAATCGTTGCAATTGTTTGACTTTTCAAAGTAGATTGGTCAGTCTCGTATCCTAGAGGGTGAGAGAAACAAAACTTGAACCTCTTGTTAACGTGCAGCAGCTTCTCTTTGTTTGACGTTGAATAGTTGCAACTAGAGATGATAAACCATTGCTTAATTAAGATCATAAATCCAATTTCTTCGAAATCTGAAATAATAATTTGTTTTTACTTAATCTAATTATAATAATTAAATAACTATTTTTAAGATCAAAAAGTTATACCAAAATTTTGAATTTGGTCTATTTTAACTTTTTTAAGTAAACATTTAATACATTTTGAAACTTAACATTTACGATAGAATATAACTTAAATTATAACGATCAAACTAAACTTTAATATTTTAAAAATATTTTAAAAATACTTTAAATAGATGAATAATTTAATAGGATTAATTATGTTTAAGTTAAATGTTATCATAATATTGATGTGACATTATTTTTACATTTTAAATAAAAATTAGATTTTAATACTATGTAATTAGTTTTTGTTAAATTAATTAAAAGGTGAATTCCATTATTACTTGACAATATAATCCACTTTTATAGATTTTTGACGTGATATTATTTAGTGAGACTCACTTTTTAGTTAAAAATAATAATTTCACGTGGTTATTGATGTGACATTTAATTAATAAAAAATTAATTTATTAAAATTTCTATTCACTTAAAGTTTGTTTTAAATGTTTTGAAAATGTTTATTTTAATTTAAAAGCTTAA
>JANITW010000002.1:6299003-6311489 GCA_027564335.1 Erythroxylum williamsii | reverse complement strand
CTCACAATTAAAATGCCGGAAAATCATGAATGCATGTACCTATGAATAAATGCATATGCAAGAAACCTGTTCCTCTACGATTAGAGGCCAAATAACATGTTCAATCAGTGAATGCAGTGAAACCTATCAGTCCATCCCAATTACCAAAATACCCTTGCTAACAGTAACGGGATGTTACAATATATATAAAAGATTTGGTTAGATATATTTTCATTTATGTTTCATATATTTTAAAATTATATAATAATTAATATATGATGCTTTGTATGTTGTTTAATATACTTTAAAATAATATTTATATATGTAAATAATTTTTATTACAAAATAAAATATAGTTAAAATTAAAAATGCTTTTATTTTTATGTTGTCAAACAGTCTATTATATGAAGTCCTTTCAAAAAAGTTTTTTTAAAATGACAACCAATCAGTCAATTAACTTCTTAAATAGTTTCTTCTCAGAAAATATTTACAGAAAAAGCTCTACCGACAAAAGCTCAACTAATATAAGTCCAACAAAACAGATGTTAAAACAAATGTTCAATTGTTAAAATGGAATACAATATGAATCTGTTATTTGCTTTAAAAATTTTTAAGTTAATTCTTTAAAATTTAAAATTCTTCATTTTTTAATTACAATTTTATTTTGTTAAAATAATCAGCACACATTAAACGATGAATAAAGCTGAGTATTATTAGACATCTTTATATTTTACGTATCAGAAGAATTTATAGTAGATGTTGCTATTAAAACTATGACAATTAGGTTATATTTGGTCGGATGATTATTAATAAGATGAAATAAAATGTAATAGTATTATATTGTTTGGAAAGATGGTTTATAAGTTATAATAAAATGAAATGAAATATAATGAGAAGGGAAAGATTCACATTACATCTTATTTTATCATAAACAATAAAAGTAAGTTATCTTCGATTTGGAGAGTGTATGATGAAATGTAAAATGATAAATAATATATCACTATATAACATTATAAACACTTCTTCTAAATAACATTTTACTATATTACATTATGAATCATTTTATTCCTACAAACAACAAAATTTTAATATTATATCTATTTACATTTCATTATATTATAAATCATTTCATTCAATTCAATTTCATTAAAAATCTTATGTCCAACTAACTAAAGTCGTAGTTAATTACATGTAAATCAACAAAATCTTTTTCTCATGCTTAATTCATGTAATCAAATTTACTTGATTTTATATTTTTATTAGTTTATATATACTCTTGTTAATTATGTATTTATATTAATTCTTATATGAAATTCTCGTTAAAGATATTTTTGCTGAAAAAGTCAAAATTATAATTTTTAAAATTAATAAAAATTAAAATACATGAGAATTCTATATTTTTAAATGTAAAGTTCAACTTACAAAAAGATAAGATGTACATGTTAATTTCTTGCCGTAAATTTGGGCTAGGAAGCTTTATTCTATTCGAGCCTGCTTGGTTTAAAGGTTAAAATAGATAAAAAAAATAGAATAATTGATTTTAAGAATAAAAAAGATAGCAATTGAATATAAAAAGTATTATTTTATTTAATTTACTGTTAAAAATTTATATACTACTTTTTAGTTTAAATATATAAACTTAAAATAATAAAGAAATAATGAATAAAAAATTAAAATTTCTTTATCCTTATCCTTATTATCATTAATAAAAACAGGCACCGAGTACTGAGCACTGAGCGAGGATTATGGCTTTAACTTATAATCAACGTTTCTGGCACTTGCGTCTGCCATGTGTCTCAACTTCTTTAAACGACGGCGTATGACCCAATTCTCTTAGTTGGCGCTACAACCCTCAAGAACCGAACTCCCCTTCTAGTGTGAAAACTGTGATGGTCTCCCCTCCTTCTCTGCGCCTCCGACGCATCGTTTACTTTCCCGGAAACACAAACCCTAAAACGAAATAACTTTGCTGATCTTCTCCTGAGCTTCGATCTTAACCGAGCCGAAATGGTCGAAGCTGCTTACCGGAACAGCTCAGTCGACTGGAGGCCGTCAGCCGTTGTAGCTCTAGCCACCAGCGCCTACGACTCTCAGGTCGCCGCCGCTCGTGAGGACGGCACGCTCGAGATTTGGCTTGTTTCTCCTGGCGCCGTCGGCTGGCACTGCCAGCTGGTGCTTAGCTCATACTCTATATGTTTTGAGTCTTCATAACGTGTGTTGTTAAGTGAGTTTAGTCTCCTCAATGAGGTGCGTTTTCTTATTGATCTTATGTGTAGACTTTTTAAGGAGACCCTGATTCGAGAGTTTCGACTCTTGTGTGGTGCCGAGCTGGCTCTAGAGGCTGGCCTTGTGGGAGGTTGTTCTCTTCTAGTATTGATGGTTCAATTTCGGAATGGGATCTTTTTCATTTGAAGCAGAAGGTGAAAGTTTTGTGACCATATCTGGTTAGATTTAGTTTCGTCAATCTTTAACGAGGACTCGGGATTTATATTATATTGTAGCAAGAATCTATTTGAATATTTGGCAGAATTTAAGCTGGTTCTGTTGACGATCAATTCAAAACTACGAGCTTCGGGATGAAGTCTAGGTAGATGATTAATCCAAGTACGTTTGAGAGTGTATATAAATTTCTGGATAGGGAAACAATGACGTTCTGGAACAATTTAAATTGCTTTATTACGATTGATCATATCTTTTACTTCTTGATAATTTATTGAGTTATCGATGTTCTTTATTCGCATATGCAGAATGTGCTAGAGTCTATTGGGGTTTCAATTTGGCAGATGGCTGTAGCACCTTCGAATGATACGATCATTCATACAGAATCAGAGTCCCGTCATCTTGGAAATGGATACCTAAAACATACCAATGATCATAGTGTATGAATCTAGTGACAGTGACAGTGATAGTGGAGATGATTGTGATTCGGATAACCTTCATAAACTATCAGTTGTTGAGAATCCATACGCGGCAATTGCTTGCGATGATGGCTGCGTCCGGCTTTACACGGCTCCTGATTCAGACGAATTGATATACTATAGAACATTGCCCAGGGTCAGTGGTTAGATATTTGAATCATTGTCTTTGCTATCTCATGTTACTGCTATAGCTTTTACGGATTTGATTTTGATAATATTTTAAAATTATAGGCTGCATTCTAAGTGTGACATGGAGTCCTGATGCAAATAGAATATATTCCGGGAGTAGTAATGGGTGAGTTTATCTGACCACCTGTGTTTACTAAGATAATATGGTTACTGTAGTTTGAGTTCATGTATAACTTGTGATAAAGTTAACAATCGACCTCATTGAACTTGCTGAAGCTTGTTATACTTTCACTGCAGGGTATTTACTTTCATTAAGCTTTTAAACAGGGTGAGTAATGCGTAAGAACCTGCCCTTGTGTCCTATCTTATGTATGCGTTACTCCTTGCAGGTTTATAAGGTGTTGGGATGCTAAAATGGGTCATGAGATATACAGGATAACAGTAGGGCTCAGTGGTTTGGGGAGTGGGCCTGAACTTTGTGTATGGTCACTTCTGGCACTGAGGTAGGAGATGAAATACTACAACTGGAATGTAGCTTTGTTTACCTTCTAATCTTTGTTGTTAGTTTTACAAGCACTTTTAATAATTGGTTATTGTCAAATTCAGGTGTGGTACCCTTGTTAGTGCGGACAGCAATGGCAGTGTTCAGTTTTGGGACGATCAGCAAGGAACACTTTTGCAGTCACATTCTTCTCACGAAGGTGATGTGAATGCACTGGCAGCTGCTCCCAACGCATAATAGGGTGTTCTCTGCAGGTTCAGATGGTCAGGTATAGACGTTAGTACCATTTGAAGATAAAATTTGGGGGGAATTTTAATGTTACTTTTTATTCCAATTTCTATGGAAGAATTACTCCTTGAACATGTCTGAAAAAATATAGTATCTTGAAACATTAATTTTAAATTGCTTTATTATGTAGGTTATTCTTTATTATGTAGGTTATTCTTTATAAGCTTTCCAGTGACACAATTGGATCCAGTGATGACACATCACCTTCTAATATGTCCAAGAAATGGGTGTATGTTGGTTATGTACGGGCTCTTACATCATGGCTCATACACATGATGTAAGAGCTTTGACAATAGCAGTACCAATCAGTCATGAAGGTGTGCTATGTTTTCACTACATTATTATGTTTTATCGATATTTCTGTTTTGCTTGCTTGTAGATCCTTAAAACTTTTCTTGAACTGTGTACTTATATTTTGGAACTACTTTTTAATTATCAGATCCTTTACCTGATGAAAAGTTGAAAAGGTTACGCTCTAAGAAGAGGCCAATAGAGTTTAGTTACCATAAGTGGGCACGTTTGGGAGTCCCCATGCTTATCTCTGCTGGTGATGATACAAAGCTCTTTGCCTATTCTGCCAAGTAGTTTTCAAGGTTCTTACCACATGACATATGCCCTGCACCTCAGAGACCTCGTATCCAGTTGGTTGTAAATACTTTATTTGACCAGAATGCTTTGCTACTAGTGCAAGGGTCCTGCACCTTAAATATTCTTTGTGTTTGCGTAAAAAATGGAGCTTTGCCTGTTATGGGCTCTGGCCCATCTAAGGGTTGTGTGTCTACAGATTTGGTGGCTCGAATTAAGACTAAAGCATCAAGTAAGATCATAAGCAGTGCCATTTCTAATGCAGGGACGATATTGGCTTATTCTGACCATCTTAAACCCAAACTTTTTGAACTAAAGAAAAATGAGGCTGGAAAAGGTGCTTGGATTGTTAGGAAAAGCAAACTTCCAAGTGAAGTGCCATCTGCACATTCCATGGTTTTTAGTTCTGATTCTTCACATTTGATGGTTGGTGGTCATGAAAGAAGAATATATGTAAGTCCGTTTCCTTGAAGGTTTTTGTTAGGTGTTGGACGAGGGACAGTTTTTTGGAGCCTGCTTTCTGTTATTTACATTTCTACTTGTACAGGTTATTGACGTGGGAAGCTCAAAGCTTCTGCATACCTTCATACCTTGTAGCAAGGAGAATGCTGAGGAATTATCAGCTACTGAGCCTCCTATAACAAAAATGTATACCAGTTGTGATGGGCAGTGGTTAGCTGCCATTAACTGCTTTGGGGATGTATATATTTTTAATTTGGAAACACAAAGGTGGGAAATCAAACCTTTTGGAGATTTATCTGATTCATGAGTTCCATTTTTTTGCAATTACTTCAGTTTCATATTTTATTTCATGCTTAGTCCTGATATCTGTTTTTCATTACGGACAAAACATGAGAGTTTACCTGGTTGGCTTTTGAAAATGGTCATATGCATTTTGTCACGAGTAGAGCTGTTATGATTTGCTTCATCTATTCTAGAAGAGATCTTTTTGATGTTTTTGATTTGGAGGCGGTGACTTCTAAAGCTCCCCTATGTGATTAGCTTTTGTGCAAGTTAGAAGCTTTCTTTTTAATACATTGCTTTTGATAATTAGATCAACTTGGGTGTGTACCACTTAGTCTCATGAATAACCTAATAAGCTACATAATCAATTACGGGTTTTTGTTAATGGTGATATGGACGTCATTTATATCACATAAATATATATTCAACAACTTTTTTATTCATTATACGAGTATATTTGATGTTCATTGTAGACCTTAGCTTGATAATTGATTTCCCTCAATCTTTTTCTGAAGCAGGCAACACTGGTTCATAGCAAGGCTGGATGGTGCCTCAGTAACAGCTGCTGGTTTTCCTCCTCACAATAACAATGTTCTTGTTTTGGCAACATCTTCAAATCAGGTCTATGCATTTGATGTAGAGGCAAAACAGCTAGGGGGAAGGTCAATGCGGCATACATTTTTTTTTCCCAGGAGATATCAAGAATTTCCTGGAGAAGTTATTGGGCTTTCTTTCTTGCCTTCTTCATGTCAACCGTCTGTCATTATATATAGTGCCAGGTACTGCTTCCAAATTTAACAGATGAACATATATAAATATGCGAACGTGAGAATTTGTGTAAAAGTTGCATTTCATTTTTACAAAGCATGGCCTATATCTTCTCTTTTATAGGTCATTGTATTTAGGGAAAAAGACTTAATTTTGGCCCATATCTTGGGAAAATGACATAATTTTAGGAAGTTTTCCAAAAATGATATCGTTTTGGGTGGCCCACACCTGGGCTCTGACTGCACCCTGGAGTTGGCCCAGTCCATTGGCTTACCTAATTATATTTGGTACTTAGGTTTTAGAGCTAAAAAACTATGAGTTTTATCTGATCTATAGCTGCTGGTTTAGGATATGCAGTTGTAAAACCTGTATGATAATGAAGAGCTTATTCATATTGCTTAGCATTCTTTGGTATTTGTTTGTGATAAACCAATTTTCATATATTGTACAGGGCAATGTGCTTGATCGATTTTGGGATGCCAATGGATAGAGTGGAAGATGGAGATCCAATATGTAGCGGACGTTCTCCAGTGAAGAAGTTACAAAGTAATCCTATTAATGGGAAATTGAAGCGTAGGTTGAAACACTGTCAAATGGATGCTAAACATGAAAGGAATTTTGAGTTTGTTGGTTTCAGGGATCCTGTCTTATTTATTGGCCATCTTTCTGAAAACTCTATCTTGATCATAGACAAACCATGGATGGATGTGGTCAGAACATTCGAGGCTCCCCCTGTTCACAGACATGTATTTGGGACTTAACTGCAATATTTAGCTTTATTTGCTGCCTTTGGTGGAGAATGCAAGTGAGGGAACCAATCCAATGTTTTCTAATCACAATTTTGTTTTCATATTACTTTGGGGATGGGCTTGGAGCCATTGGATGTTTAAATCCACGCATTGTAATTCTAAAATTTGTTGTATCAGTTAAAGTAGCCATTTTTTAACAATGTTCCTCGCAAGCTTTTCCAAATGAATGGCTTGCTGTTTGTGTACATTCTCATCACCATGTTGGAAGATCTTTACATTAAGAGTCTTCTTCTTCTTCATAACGATCCTATTTAGAATGAACTGGGGAAATACTTACCATAAAACATTGCCCTGGCTTATGCACATGATTCAGTTCAGAAAGCAAAACTAATATCAATGAAACAGACTGTCTCCGCAGTCACTTTCACTGTTTGGATTCTGGTTACTGTCATTTTCATTTCTTTATAGCCCCGTGTGACGTCTGGCATTCTCCTTCCAAGTGGGGAGTGATGTGGTGATAAGAACGTGGGACGAGAGAGCAACGACTTGTAGGAGAAAAGAACAAGAAATTCATACGTGAGTCCGAGAACCGAAGGATGCATTTAATGCAGTTGCTACATTAATAGTAGCATGAGCAATGCATGTGTTTCTAGCTTTAGCTCCAAAGCTCAAGTCATGCTAGAGGAACAACTTTAAAGTTAGGTTTTCGACCTACGTTTAAAATCTGACATGTCTCGATTAACTAACACTTGGAGCAAATCTTTTACTAGCTAGTAGGTAGGCTATTGCTCTCCCCTGTCTCCTTCAATAATTGTATCCTTGTTGAGGATATTAATCAGTGATCAAGTTATCATTATATAGGAGGCAACAAAGTTCTTGTGATGTCAAGACATTTTTGAGGAGTTGTAACGACAAAAGAAGATGATTGATAGGACAGACGTGGAAGATCTTATCGTTTTCCCAAAAGCTGAATCCTTATTCAAAGATATGGATGTGAAGATGACATCCACAATTCATAAAAAGATTTTGGAGCCAAACACACTAAAACCAAAATAATAACAAGAAACAAAAACAGAACGTAGACCTCAATAATGGAACCAAATTTTGTTTATGGATCCCATTACAAGCACAGCACATAGCTATCAGCCAAGGTGGGTGGTTCTTTTGGTGGAAAACGGGGCTTACTTATGATGACTCCTATCTCAAAACCTTTTTTTCTTTTGTCTCGCTCGAATGTAGAACTCTGTACCTCATTTACCAATCCTACATAGTTCCAAGCTAGGCTGGCTAAGTTGCGGAACTGTAAAATGGTGGGTCACTTAATAGCCTCCAAGATCGGTGTTTGCTTATTAGTCATTGGCCCTCTCTGTTCACGCTGCGCATGTGTGTGTGGTTGGGTGGGGTGCAAATGGTTGCCCTGTTCATCAATGGTACACTCTGTTCTTTGTTGGACCACAATCTTTCTGTATCTACCAAGCTTCCAGTTGTTTCAAGTTCTATTCAATTACCCTCTCTACTCATGTTAATCACACATTTATTTCTAGCCTGGCAAAACTCCATTATATTCGTTTTACTATTCCTATGCGATGGATGCTTCTGCAGGAATGGTGCAGGCGACAGAGTTTGCAGAGCAGACCTACTTACTTTCCTTATTTGACATCCCTTTGTGCCCAAGTAGGCGTTAGAACAATGTACTGAGTTGTGTGTTTCAGGTTGTTTCCCATTATATTGACAGGAAGGCATAAAATAGAAGCAAAATATGGAAAACAAAAAGAAGAATATGGAACAAAATCCATTTAAGATCTGCTGCTTTTTTCTTTTACATTTTGGTTCCATTAATCTCTCCAGACCAACTTCAGTATAGAAGAGATTACAAAAGATGCTTGCTCGCTAATCGTGACTGTTTGTCACTTCCAACTCCTTCCTTCAAAACCACCTGTTACATTTTCACCAACGTCTGAATTGGTGTTCTTTTCAATGTCTTCCAAGGTCATAATTTCCAAGAAAAAGATAAATATCTAACCTGGTTCTTTAGAAGCTGATTTTGAGGATTGGAAGAATCCGAAATGCTTCTTAATTGCAGATTTCCCCTGGAAACAAATTCAGGTGGACGTAGGCAATTGTTAGCTACAGCATCCAGATTGTTCACAAATGGATAATAATCTTGCAAGTTCATGGAAGAAATACCTTGCAATGTGTTGCAGAGAAACCTTGGGAAAATTCCTGCGTATGCTCCATTGAAGCTTCAATCTTGGTCACTTTCTGTACCACAATATCAACAATGCAGACCAGAGAGTACTCTTTAAAGACAGTTTCACATGTATCCAACATTTGTACACACAAACAGGAAAGCATACCAATTAATCATCTTGATACTTGCCTTACTCGATACAAGAGAACTAGCTGTGTCGTCAAGATACTGTTGCTGTTGGCTTCTCACACTCTCTTTGTTCTTCTTTTTGTTCATGCTTTGCTTTGCCAACTGGTCGTAGCAATATTCATCGTCTTCGCAATAATGGGGAGGTCCAGAGGATGCATCTGAAACCATTGACAAGTCCTCTTCTTCATCTTCCAACCTGGCATAATCTTCACCAACGTTATATTCACCAAATCCCTGAAACTGGGTTTTGGAAAGAGAGGATTGATCCAAGTATGAGGTCCAACCAGACTCACATCCGCTCATTCTCAGCCCCCTCTGCACAACTCAAACTCTAAATGGGATCACTTATATAGACTCCTTACTACTAACAGCAACAGTGATAAGCACTGATAGAGAAAGAAAAATGCTTTGCCCCTATCCTTTCGCCGTTCTTATTTTATCCGTTTCTGAATCAATCAAAGTTGCCACTTTGGCTTTGAGTGTGTATAAATTATACAACAGTAATTGGTAGTAATAACACCCAGATTATTGCTTCGTCATGGCTTTTCGGCCAAGAATTATGCGATGGTTGTTACCAACCTCAATTACTTTTGGCACTAATCTGCGAAAAAATGGAAACTTGAGCATGTTCCTCTCTTATGACAACTAAAAAAGCTATGGGATCTAATGATCTATAGATATGTGTTAACGAAATTAAGATCCTGAAAGGCCTAATTGCGAAAAAGTCTGTTCAGTTCAGTACAGTCCCTTGGATGCAATGTCTATTCTTGTGTTTGAAACTTCAATGATTATGGTCCTGAGTCCTTAGCAATGACCCACCGCTACCAGCCAGAATAAGCTGAAGCACATCATTTTGCTAAACAACAGTCTCTTCCATTTCCTTTTTTTCCATTCCCACTAGCTGTAAAAAGATTTGAAATTTCAGGTTGAACTAACCCGAAATCAATTAAAAAAATTCAAATTATTCATAATTTATAAGATAATCAAATTTACTTAAATTTAGATCAGATTTTAAAAAATATATTCGATATGTAATTAATTTTAGTTATAAAGTTCGTTCTTTTCTTTATATTATTATTTTATTAAAAATAAAAACGTATTAAAAAGACAAAGAAACCTGTCCTCTATTAGAAAAGAAGTTGAGTGCAAAGATTTCAGGTTTGAGTCTCGGCAATAACAGTGTAAGAGTTCATCCAATATGATGACTCCTTATGCGCATCAAATAATAGGTCACTTTTTTTATAAATTAAGTAAAATTAAACCGTAATTTAATCCCTCACAATTTTATCGGCCAAGATGTGAGGGCACTTAAGGTGGAGCGATGCCACCTGTTTTTTAGTGCAAAAAAGACAAAAGGAAAAAGGCTGCTGGTCAGTAGAACTTGCATTTTGCTTTGTGCATACAGCGATCGAAGATTTTGATGCTGTGTGATCTTTCTTTACTGTCACCATTCATCTTCCCGTATCTATCAAGTTTTGACAAAATTAATGGCACCTGCCTATTCGATGAGTGCACACAACAAGAACTATTTGTTTATTCATCCCCACGTACGTTAGTCGTTCTCTTTAATAAGCACTCTCTTGTCCCCAACTGTTGACCCTTTTGGTCGTCACTTCTGTTAATCTATTCCATGGTCTCAGTCGGCTTTTGGCACTCGTCATACTCGTGTGGTTGAGAGTCTGGATTCCAATTGGCTCTTAGGTTTTGTAGGTATTCGATCTAAACCATTTCCAAGCTCTAGCTTCCACGTAAAATCTCAACAATGAATCCATTTAGGTTAGAGCTATCACATGAATTGCTGTTAAACTAAATAAAGATTGTGGAAATCTTGGTTAGTGACAAAGAACTTTCCCATTTTAAGGTACCCCTCTCGTACATCCAAGTTAGCTGTTTATGGGACCCTTCCAATAATACTTGTGCATGTTTTTATCTGGAGAATAAACATCAGCTATAACGTTAAATAATGCCAACCCCAGCAAAATTTGTATCTTTGGGACTGCAAGACTTGTCCTTCAATTAGCGACAAATTGCTGCGTGAATCCTGACAGGATATTTTCTTGCGTAAAGTTAACCTGAAACACAACTCATGCTTAAACTCGCTGTCAGGTTCATATTACTTGCTTGTAAACGAATTAACAACACACATATAAATATAACTTTGTTTGACATGTAGTGTGTACCCTAACAGGTGATTGAGCCCAGAAGCTGACGGCTGAGACAATTTAGAAATGAGAATGAAGCAACGTATAAAGATCAATAATGGGGACCAGTCAAGGATCCTCTTCTGAATCAAAAATGGTCCCAGACACTCATGCACACACTAATGTTGCACATGCTCTTTGTAAGCTTGTGGCCCTTTGCCAGTCCACAGTGTGAGTGCACACAGGATAGGATTAGTTTGATTTCTGGGTTTTCCATTTTTGGTTTATGTTTTCAACCTTTTGCTCTGTATAATTGGGGAAGCAATCAGAATCTCAATCATTTTTCACGTCTGTGTGGGATTTGTAGCTGTGGACTGTAGACTTCTCTTTTCATTTGACCTTCCCTTTTAACAACTTTTTCTTCTGTAAATTATCACTTCACGTTGGTGTACTTCTCACAAGAACATCCATTAAAGATAACCGAGTTCATGCAGTAATAATGATGATGTTAATACTAAAAAGAGTCTTTGCCATTGGTTATACAGAAATGATAATGTTTTAGGCTATAGGCTATATTAGGTGGGAATTTATAATGGGATGTGATGAAATGTAATATTATTTTATTATTTGAGAAGAGATTTTATAATATAATAGAATGAGATAGAAAATGAGATGAAAGTCGAAAGTTTCATATTACATTTTATTTTATCATAAACAATAAAAATAGAAAACTTTCTATTTAGGAAGTCTAGCTAGGATGGAATATAAAATAATAAATATGTAATACCTAATATGCCCTACCCATATACCAAGCAAGACATCACATTTGGGCATCGGAAGAGGAAGAGCACCGTCTCCGGGTAGCAGTGCACTCCTCGTTGATAACTGTTATCATGCAAATCCGCACTTTTTCAAACCCAAAAAACACTTCGGAACAGAAGAAGCATTGTTAAGTGTGACATTGGTAAGTCAGACATTGAGTAGACCGGACCATGAGAGAGAAAGAAAGAAGAGAAGAAAAGAGAAAAAAATCAGAGATAGAGTCAATTGAATGATAGGAGGGTATAATATTATTATTATACATATATTACATTCTATTTCATCCAACAACCAAACAATATTTCACTACATTATATTATGAACCCTTTTATACCATTCAAACAATAATTTTATAATGTCACACTATTTACATTCCATTCTATTAAAAACTTTATATGTAACTAAATATATAGGCTTAGTGTTGGATAAAGAATTGAAGGAAAAAGATGAAAAAAGAATAATCCTATTTACATGGTGATTTTTT
>JANITW010000002.1:6221049-6249358 GCA_027564335.1 Erythroxylum williamsii | reverse complement strand
ATAAAAATTAAATTCGATAATTTAAAAATTGGATTTTTTTTGGAAAGATATCTTTCAAAAGAATGTCTTTTAATTCATATATAAAATATCATTAAATGTTCAAATTATTTAATTTAAGTTAAATACAAATATTCACTGTTAAATTAGCAATTAAGATAATTAAAATTGTAATAAGGGATTAAGAGCCTCGACCTTTTCAAGCCAACGCGCTCAGATCTAGATGCCCGAGTGTCGTGGGTACCTTCTTCCCCAAGAAGTCAAACCTCATCGAAATTCACATGGAACTTTCTACAGTAATAGTTTTTGATTAATTTTCAAACATTTTGTTTGACTATTAATCGGCCATCCATACCCTCTGTGATCCTAGTCGTCGTCATTCTTTCTATTTTAGCATTCTTTATCAACTCTATCGTCATCAATCTGCACATACAGTTCAATCCACATATAAGTAGCCATCAAAACGCACACCCTTTTGGCCATTACAAAGAAAGCCAACTCCTCCATTCATGTCAAGTGACCCGATGTTGAATCCATTAAGCTGCACCAATCCTAAGAAGACCAAGGATTTCAAAAAATGCAAAAGCCATTCACTGAAATCTATAAGGTCGAGAAAGAACTCAGCAAATCCTTTCTCGGATCGTGGCCTCGACAAATTCGAAGAGCTTCTCACTGATCTTGAGAAGAAGAAGAAGATGATATACTCTAAAGTGGGACCTGAAGATGTGTATTACGTTCGGTTCAAGTATTCGCCTACAAATGATATTGTCCCTGTCGTTGTGAAGCTGAAAGATCCTGAAGATAAAAAAGAGAAGGTTATCGAGGTCGTCGATTCCAAAGAAGGCAAGAAAGATAGTGAAAAGCTCGATGCTCAAGACACCACCGAGGTCTTGGATAAGTCGCCGAGAAAAGGGTCGTCAACTCCAGATAAAAAGATTGAGAAGAAGAGGTCTTCATGGAATTTGATGTTGCACAAATGGAGAAGACCATCTTTTTACATGCCGATGATTGTGATCTTCATCTTGCTGTTACTGATTTTCTTTGGTCGATCGGTTGTTATCCTATGCACATCTTTAGGGTGGTACGTAGTTCCTACATTGAGTTCTAAAAAGCCGATAAAGAAGAAAATCAACAAGAGAGGATTTAGCGAGCCTAAGATGGTAAGCGATGATTTATCTTCTCCAAAGTTGAGCAAGATTCACGGGACTATGAAACTTAAGTCAGAACAACCGAAGAGTTTCTCATGATATGTTCTTGTTTTTTTTTTTTTTTTGGTTTCTTCTCTTTTTGTTTAATTCCCAGAGGTTAGGAATTCTGTTTTCATGGGTTGTAAAGATCTTTTTGGTTCCAAATTCCGATGTTTGGTTGGGATTTGAGTTCTGTCTCTCTAGTGGATGTTCATAATTGTAAATTAAGAGTAATATGAGGTTAAGTTAGGTTTGGAAGATAGTTTTCCCAATTTGCTTATTGTACAGCTGCATTCTTTGTTCCTTTTCTTTTTCGGGTTCAGGAAATTGAAAATTGATTGTCTCTGTATATTCATTTGACTCAATTCTTTATTGGAAAAGAGATGACGGAAATACTCAAATCAAGGAAAATAAGCAGAGAAAAGTCACAAATTGATGCGGGTGATGAACGGAGCAATGACTGATTTCTAAACATTAGACGAGCCTAAGACGAAAGCCACCATTTTTGAATAAGCAGAGTCATCTTGAAGATGCATGGATTTGATACAATTCAGGTCAATTTCTTACAGTGAGAATATTATACTTCAGGATCACCCAGATGTGTCATTTGTGATTGTTGGTATTTTGATAGATCCAGGGACAATAATCCTTTTCTTTGGCTTTTTGGTACATTTGCTTCGTAGCTAATAAACTA
This sequence comes from Erythroxylum williamsii, assembly GCA_027564335.1. Lineage (NCBI taxonomy): Eukaryota > Viridiplantae > Streptophyta > Magnoliopsida > Malpighiales > Erythroxylaceae > Erythroxylum > Erythroxylum williamsii. The sequence continues at coordinate 6,247,480 of JANITW010000002.1, read as the reverse complement.
ATATATCAGACTTCTTCTAAGCCTGTCTTGTAAAGATTTAAGAATCCTGTCTTGTAATATTTCCTAAAATGCCGGGGCAGTTGACCTCCGCGAGTCACGTGAGAATTTTAGACCCGGAATACAAGGGTAATTTTATAAGAACAAAAGCCGTAAACATTAAATTTAAAGCCTTTGTACTTTGATCTTCTTCACGTCAAGGACCCATATGGTTTGATTCTGAGTGTCAGAAGACTACAACTTGCTCAGGACGTGCCTTGACATAAGATGTATCCCACTAACATTAGTACCATTCAAAGAGCGAGCGTTTACTCTTGTTTCAGGTCTTCCTCTGAAGCAAATTTGCACGACCTATTTCCTGCATTAAATTTCCATGGAAGATGCAGTACATGTCCTGTGTAAACTACTCTAGCTGTAATGTAGTATCTGAGCATCAAAATGTGACCAACAATAAAATACATGAATGCCACATGAGCCTTGTACAAGGAATTTCACTGTCAAGCCAAAAAGAACCACTTCTCCATCCCCCACTGCCTATTTTGTGCAAATTTGTAAACGTTTCTCCAGCAATCTTATTCCTGTAAATTTAATAAAAGACATCACTGTATCAAGGTCATTTGCATAGAGACAGGATTTACAGAAATAACCAGTTTAATTCGGAAGTCAATCGGCTACTTGAGTTGAGTTCGCTTGTGTTTTTAAGGTGATGAAAGTAACCAAGATGCTCATAGCTTTTGGAGCACAAAGATGCAATTTATGTGTTACTTCATTTCATTTTATTGCTAACCTTGAATCTTTTCCTTCGTGCGTCAACGGAAGTATAGTGGGAAATATACGGCTCATGCCTGGAAGTATCATCTCTGTACCGCCTTCCTGATTGCACAGGCATGCCACCAGTCCTTTCTAGAGCCTGACTTCTTGAATTTCGAAAGAAGCCATTCTTGTCCCACGTGACTTCATAATCAGCCTTCAATCTAGAGCCTTGCTGCTCAAGACTGAGTCATGTCAGAGGCTTATGAATGTATAAATTGACTAATTAGGAATTTCATGTATGCAGTTTGAAGGACAGGTTTCGATATCAAACTAGCTGAATCATTTGCTCATAATGACATTTTTCTCCATGACATTCTTCTTTTCGAGAATGGTAGTTCACTCTTGCCATGGAGAAAATGGGAAATCTCAAATCCTAATTTCAAGCCATTTCAGTGAAAGTTCTATGCAAGCTTGCTCTAGTTTCTTGAGAAAGGGAAACCTATCTGTTATATAAAATCTGTGAAACTAAACGGTTTAGCTAACCCTTTTCCCTGTAAAGAAAACAGATCAAATACAGAGTAAAGCCACACAGAGAACAACAATTTCCTACCTTTTGTAATGAGCGTCCACATAACACTTTAAGAGCATTATAGAAGTCTCCATGTTTCTCAAACTGCACAACAATTTTGCATTGGAGACCTGAAATTAAAATCCCATCTTCGTCATCTGCATCCTTATCTCTATCATCGTCTTCAGCAACACTCAAGTTCCTAGCAGATATGAGTTGGAGCAACAATGGAAACTGGGTTACACCACATTATAGTACTAAGAACAATGTCCAGTAGGGAATCAACATATACTGCAAGTATAACATATCGAACCATCACCAGGTTTAGAGAGAATCCACAATTCTGTAACAATAACCATCCCTTCATAAATTTTGAACATAAAATACTTATACAGGTAACCAGGTGTTATAATTGAAGTAAGATATTGACTATTAGGATTATGGCCTTCAATTGAAGCTCATTTAAATCGTATCTAAGACTGCCAAGAGAAAGATTGCTGCTTGAATTTTCCATGTACATTCACTCCTAAATCATATTCACAGTTCCACGGTAGCAACTGGTTTAGGCAAGTCTGTTTTGAAACACAGGAATGAGTTTTGTCAGAGCTTTTAATTATAATCTTGATTCAAGTTGGGTGGATTAGACATTTACCAAATCAGCTTTGAAGTTACCAGTCCTTCACATACACCAAAAACACAATCACAGAAAAACTCTGTTTTTCCTTTCAATTAGGATCCAGATTTCACCGCATCCACCCTCAATACATGGAAAGGGAGGATAGTCAAATCAAACAAGTACAAAACTGAGGCAGAAAACAATAAGGCCAACACAAAAGTATCACCTGGATAACACAATTCGGCAGGTCCTTACTCCGTTACATATACTTCCCCAAGCTAGAGCATTAAAACTCATAAATCACAATAACTTGTTCACAGAATTCAAGATTCATTCCCCTAAGATCACTTGAATTACAAACAAACAAACAAAAAACACAGTAAAACTAACTGCACTTACAGTGTCCATCCAGTCAACAAAGTTAATAACTAGACAGTTAGGTATTGGCAGTGTAATTCTAGCATTACAAGACCAAACAATTATCCAACTCTCATTTCAGTCCTATATCACTTCAAAAATCCAAACTTTTGGGTTAATTTTCCGTGATCATTCTGATCAGTAAATAAAGTAATTTTGTAACACTTTCTACTAGAAAAGTATTACCTATTGTCTTAAGTTTATAATGACACTAAAATCGTTCAATTTGGTTCAGAAATCCGAAAGTTGCACTCTAAACTTATTTGGACTATTTTCATTATAAAACAGTATACTATGCATAACTTCCATTTAGAAATTTAACATCTTAGAGACTGAATTAAAATTCAACCTCTTCATATAATTTATAAGCCTATGTCTATAGTTTATTCCACATTAAAATTCATCGCATTTGGAACCCTACAGTTCCAGATATATTCAAAATACCGAAGTATGTTCAGTGAAATAACATCAGTTCATATTATTTCAACAGATTCCTCCCTTTCATTTAATCAATCTTTTTCGATTCAATTTATAATGTTACCAATTTTTGTGGAGAGATAGAATAATGTGTTAGGAATCTATTGACTCAAGAATCAAGTCATTTGGAAGTCTAGAGAAGAAATTATAATCAAAAGAAGCAAAATGGTTCAGCTTGCATATTTCTCTTAGGTGTTTAGATCAAAATCAAGTCATGGTTACTATTGGAGAGCACAGTAACTTGATGTGACAAACAAACATCAGCCTAGCAATTAAACTCATTGGGGTGAGAGAGCAAACTCATGGACGTGCATGACTCACAGGTGTGAGGGTGAGAAGTCATAGGCATGAGAGATAAAAACAAAGATTGGGTGAGAGCTTACTAGTCAGACCCATCCACGTTTATCACTCAATCTCTCTCAATTCAGTTTAAATGGCTATGATTTTTTGTTGAGAGGTAGAGCAACATCGTACGAGTCTAATGGTTCAAGTCCCATATCATTTGGAGATCGGACGAATAAGATATAATCAAAAACCCATCGGATGTTCAACAGCTAACAACCCTCCAAAGTTGCTATCATGCAATTGCACGATGGCGATTTTCACCTTTAAAACACCAAAGTCGCTATCTAACTTTAAACCTTCATAACTTTTGATCCAGAATCTCAAAATTGCAAACTTTATATCAATAGAAAGCTAAAAAAAAAATCTACAACTTTCATGAAGGCAATTTTGTGCACCCAAAATTTGCAACTATTTTTTAGGTTCAGAAGAGATTCTCCGTTGGACAAACGGGAATATAGCCATTGCATTCAAGTAACAGGTAGAGGTCGAGATCAGTTAACATCTACATTTATACTTTCTTATTTATGTATTCCACAACTTTTGTATAATGTGTATTTGAATATGTTTTTGCACGTAATAACTTTTCATATTGGAAAGGTTTGTGAATAAGAATGAATTGAAGTGTAGTGTAAACAAATGTGATTTTTATGTTGTGAAAGAAAAGATTTGGCCCGATTTTGATTACTGATTTCTGCATATGCTTATGTTGTTTTTTTAATAAAAAAAATTGTACCGAGTTTTGAATATTTGACCTTTTCTAGCATGCCACCCTTGTGAGACACAGACCTAGACATCACTCAAAATGTCGGGTACGTGTTTGGCGAGAGTAAAGTGCTACAATGTAGTATCAGAGCCTAGAATTAGTATCTTACATGGGCTTTTTTTAAAATACATGTCAAGTTATATGCATTTTAATGTCATAGCAGATAATAGCAACTGATCCCTAGTCTGAGTCGCATGAGTTTGAGTAACAGGCATGAGCATTTGTTAAGTGTTTAGACTGATAGGAATGGTGAGAAAAATGATGATCTGTCATAATATGAGAGGACGGAAGTTTGTGGATATTTAGAAATGAGGAATAATACATGGTTAGATATGATAGATATAGATTCAACGCATTCATATTAGTACATGTATTATGGAATACGACATCAATATTGTACTGTGATAATATATCCTCAAATGTGATATAAATGTAAATACATTGTCATGGACTGATTAAAGAAAGAAGTGATATCAATATGAATGATGAGACCTAAAGTGTACAAGCCAAGTTGAAAGAAAACAAAATTTTTTATGGCCTGGAGAGGTCAAACTTGGACTTGAAATGAATGTCGGTTAAATGTGATAAGAGTTATGATTTAGCATAAGAATATGTATGTGAAATTGAGATTAGAATTTTAGGATGATTATGTATCTATGATTTCGAATTGATTGCGAACATATGTATGTATGATGATATATCGTAATTGGAAGGAGAGATGAAGTTAGCGATATATGAAAAAGTTGTTAAGGTTAAGTGGATTTGTCATTATGAGTGCACATCTGATAATGGGATCACCTTGACAAGTGAGAATATTGAGCATATATGTATTATATGTGTAAAGATAATATAAGAAGCTATGACTATTTGCATATTGGTCAGTCATGGTTCCTATAGTTCAAAGTCTAAGATGAGTTAGAGTGAGACGTGAAAATGCTTATAGTGATCAATTGGGAATGAATTGAGATTGTGAATGATGTTACTATATATACATGATGAATTTAAGAAAAAAGGACACGCTCATGGCATAATCCCCATGATTGAGGACAGGCGTAAAAGGAAAAGTGTTGTCTAGAATTAAATGAGATCAAGGTATCCTTAGCAGGCTACTAATTGGTGAATTGTCATAAATACATCTCTAGACATGATGTAATGATTTTGATGATATATACCAAAGTATTAGAGTAAATGAAATTATTTAATGCTTCATTGAGCCTTATTACAAAGGATGTTTTGATTATGTAAGTTATAGCATAAATTGATCTTATTGAGATATCATGAATAGTTGAAATTGATCTTTTTGAGATACTAAGAATGATTGATAAGTAATCATAAAAAATAGTTCATTGATAAGGATTTCATGAACAGTACCGATGATTGTAGCAAGAAATCTTCTTTCAAAGAAGAAATTTCCCTGAATTAGGTTGATTTGATCAGATGATTCAAATTAAGAATGATCAATGAAGGAACAAATCAGAAATGAATATGTAACGATTCAAAAGTAAATATTGGATGTAGAATATGCTATTGAGAATGTATGCATTTTGTTTGATATAAAGTATCCAACTATGTGAGTGGATTTTTGAATTCGAGGTGACACTATCGCTAATATGAGAAGAACTTAGGTCCACGCTATAGTCTGTGTAAATATGTATAAGAGGTACAAATTAGGCTTGATGAATGTGTTACCAACACAGGAAATTAAGAATTCAAATAAATTGAAATGTGTGGAAAAAACTAGTATGAATGAACAGACATTATAATAAATCTATGTAAAATTTGAGGAAATCATTCAAGAAGAGGAATCAATGGAAAAATTGAAAATAACATGCGATAATACTACTTTATTAAGGAATTAGTTACTTAAAGAATTACGAGAACAAATCATGGGCACAAGAAAATTTGGGTTATATTTGTTGGAGTTAACAATACCCCTGATAGTATTATGGTAGTGAAGTTTAAAGTGATCCAAGAAAAATTGTATCAATTAGCGACTATGATCATAAATGGTATTTTGAGTATATTCGAAAAGTAAAAGGAACATTTTGAATACTTGAGGGAAACCTTACATATCATGAAGGTAAAAACAATTTTTAAGCCAAGTATAATGAGAGTAAATTTTTGCTTGATGGAATAAAATATTTGGTTGTATAGTATCTGAATATAGCATATTGGGAGACCTAAGAAAATAGAGGTAATGATGAAGTGAGAAACTCCAACGCATATATGAGAGATCTAAAATTTTCCAAAATTAACTAGAAATTGGACACTACCAAAAGTTTTTAAGGAGATCTTACTGATCTTATCCCTTGATAAAAATGTTTGAGGAAAAATATGTCAACCGTATGAATGATAAATGTAAAAAGAATTTTGAGAAAATATAACAACAATGATAAGAATATCATTTGGAATTGGGGATTATATAGTACATAATGAGGTTGCACATCAAAGATTAAGATAAAAAGAATCATTTGTGATTTCATATGCGTGGAGACATTTCATATATACAGAAACATTTCGGAATTCATAGAGATCAATAAAGTTTGAGGTAATTATGGAGTTTGAAAGAGTTGAATGTAAGGCTGAGACAATGAATAGAGTTACTTGAGGATTTTAATTGTGTAAATGAGTAATTCCTAGTAAAGCTGGTGTTGGAATCTGATGTATTGAATAGAAAATTTAATAACGAAATAGCACGAAATTAGTATTGAGGCTACCAAACCAAGTGCAATAAAGAGCATAGAATGTCGAGTTGAATTTTAGACAAATCAAAGTATTATTAGCTATTAAATTTAAGATCAACATACAGGAAAAGATTAACAAAGCCCAATTTGAGGATTCAGAAATTGTGAATCTTATCGAGTAATTGAAAACAAATCAGACTTTTGAGTTTTTATATATATATATATATATACACTTTGTGATTGAATTAAGAAGTATGTGTACCCAATAAGGAGATTGTTAGAGAAAACACAAGAAACAACCGAAGCTATATGTCCTGGTAGGAATATATTGAAAGAGCATTTGATAGCTAAGAATGTAGAACTAAGTGATTACATGTTAAAATTGCCAACAGTCCTAATTGTTGGAGATATGCTTAAAGCTTATATTTTTGGAATTCATAGGAATATGGGATCAAGGTATAGTTTTAATTGACTTTAAGCATATCAATCATTATCACAGTGATATCATTATAATACTGTATGAGGCATTATACGACCAAAAGAGTCGTTCGCCCTTACTATGAAATAAAAAGGGATAAAAAAATGGTTGAACGCTAGAATTGATTCGAGATATTGTTGATGAGTGAAATGAATCTGCAATAAAACTTAAGTGGCTTATGAAAGACGAATGAATTTTGGTGGATCAACATTGAAGTTATGGAATATGGTGAGACAGACCTAAGAGTTAAGTGTATTAACACCGATGAGAAGTGAAAAAGAAGAATTGTCTCTAAAAGTATCACCTTGCCAAGGTGTGCTCATAGTGTGTACAAGATGTGCCCAGTTTAGGAAAAAAGATAAACTAAGCTCGAATTGTATTAGTTCATATGAAGTTATTGAGAGCCTAAGACCAGTAATTTACGAGTTGTGTTATCAATAAATATGTCTCAGGTTCATAATGTGTGATATGTGAGTATTCTGAGAAATATTGATATGATTAGACAAAGATGTATTGTTGACACACGAAGTGAAAATTTTGAGTAATCTGAAATATAGAAATAGTTAAGATAGGATGATATCTAAGTAATTGAAAGACCTAGTGAGTCTATTGACTACAGTCATTTGGAAGAAATTATTCGAGTGATGAAGTTAAATGGGAAATGGAGAAACATGTAAGGAAACATACCCCTGCCTTTTGATCAATCAGATAAGAATTTTAAGGAGGAAATTTATTAAGGGGGAGAAATGTAATATTCCGTTCCCATATTAAGAGTTAGAACCCAAAAATATAGTACACGTGAGATCAATGAGAGATTAAGAAAACTGCATTTTCATGCTCATGCATATTGTTAGCATACACACATGTAAATTTGAATTTTTGCACATATTACAATGACTGTACATGTACTCATTGATATTGTCCGGTATAATTAGATTATAAATTGTGTTATTATTGATAATTGCAGCTTATATATGTGCTGAAAAGTTGATTTAGAGAGTGTATTTATTGATGTAAAATTTTGGTAAATTTTGAGAAATTTCTAAAATTATGAGTATTATTGGACTAGGAAAAATACCATGTAGTGAGTTAATTGATAGATGGTAGTAGAAATAAGAGTTAAATAATATTGAAGAAATTTCATAGATGACTTTAGAATTTGTGAGAAAATGACTTTGAAAAATTGGAGACAATTGTAGCAAAAATTGGAGATGATTGCACTAGTTAAAGGAGACACTAGTTAAAGCTTTAGATATTGGACAAGTGTCCAAGTTTTAAGCCACAGTTCTTTTAAATTGAAAGACCAAGACACTATTCTTGCCTTAAAATATCTTTTCCGTGACTTTCTTCATCTTCTGGAAGCTTCATTACTTTCAGAAATTTCTCACCCTCACAACACAAGTCTTACTCTCACTTTTCACTTTCTATCTCATTTTGCTTTCTTCTTTATTGTCACCGAAATATCTAACCCTACTACCTTGGACTGTGGATGATCATGTAATATTGGAAAGCTTAGGTCCAAGTGATTTTGAAGAGTTGGAGTTTAAACAAGTACCGTGTGGGTTTACTTGATATGTAAAATAAATCATGCATCACATTAGTTAACAATCAGTGTTTATATAATGAGGATGAGTATTTTGCTGAAATGTGAGTATGAATTTTGGATATGTTGAATGGGTTATTCTGAATATTTAATAATCATTATGTTATAAGATAGTATATAAATGACTTTTGGAATTAAAAGATTAGTGAAACCATGCATAAATTAGTGTAGAAAATTTCTAGAGAAAAGTTAATATATGCTTTGTTTCTGTTGATGTCCTCATTGTTATATGTGAATATTTTGGATATTTTTAGAAATAAACTTTAATGAGTTTAGAGATAAGAAATAGGTTTAAGATGATGTCTGGATATAAGTAATGAATGATTAAACTGAATGTTGAGAAGAGAATTATGAAAATGTAGAGAATAAAGTGATAGAAAAATTTACAGAGAATGATAAAGTGTAGAATATGAAGAGGATTCTCCGATGATTTTAAGAATTTTGAGTAAACTTGTATATTTATGGATACTGTGAAATTGTGATGAAGCAGTTAAATGAAAATGGAGTAGAAAGACTAGATTTTGAGTAAACTTCCTTGATTCAATTGTATTGATCTAGGATGATTTTGACAAAATTGTCTTCATGAAAGTTGTGGATCTTTCTTTTAACTTTTTATTGATATAAAGTTTGTAATTTTTGAAGTTCTGGATCAAAATTTATGGAGGTTTAAAGCTGGATTGCGATTTTGGTATTTTAAAGGTGAAAGTCACCATCGTGCAATTGCACGATAGCGATTTTGGAGGGTTGTTAGCTGATAAATATTCGATAGTTTTTTTATTATATCTTAGCTGATAAATATCCGATAGTTTTTTTATTATATCTTCTTTGTTCGATCTCCAAATGACATGGGACTTGAACCATAGGACTCTTAAGACATTGCTCTACCTCTCCACTAAAAAACATAGTCATCTAAACTGAATTGAGAGAGATTGAGTGATAAACGTGGACGGATCTGACTAGTATACTCTTACCCAATCTTTGTTTTTATCTCTCACGGTTATGACTTCTCACCCTCACACCTGTGAGTCATGCACGCCCGTGAGTTTTCTCCCTCACCCCCATGAGTTTAATTGTCAGGCTAATGTTTATTTGTCACGTCAAGTTACTGTGCTCTTTAATAGTAACCATGACTTGATTTTGATCTAAACACCCGAGAGAAATGTGCAAGCTGAACCATTTTGCTTCTTTCGACTATAACTTCTTCTCTAGACCTCCAAATGACTTGATTCTTGAGTTAATAGATTTCTAACACATTATTCTATCTCTCCACAAAAATTGGTAGCATTGTAAATTGAATTAAAAAAAATTAATTAACTGAAAGTGAGGGAATCTGTTGAAATAGTATGAACTGGTATTATTTCACTGAACATACTTCGATATTTTGAATACATCTGGAACTGTAAGGTTACAAATGCGATGAATTTTAATGTGGAGTAAACTAGAGACATAGGCTTACAAATCATATGAAGTGGTCGAATTTTAATTCAGTCTCTAAGATGTTAAATTTCTGAATGAAAGTTGTGCATAGTATACTGTTTTAGAATGAGAATAGTCCGAAAAGGTTTGGAGTACAACTTTCAAATTTATGAACTAAATTGAACGATTTTGGTATCATTAGAAACTTAAGACAATAGGGAACACTTTTTTAGTAGAAAATGTTTCCAAATTACTTCATTTATTGATCAGAATGATTACGAAAAATTAACCCAAAGGTCTTAATTTTTTGAAGTGATATAAGACTGAAATGAGAGTTGGATAATTGTTTGGTCTTGTAATGCTAGAATTACATTAATAAATGAATTATTGGTACTAAAGTAGTAAAGGCATGTGTAAAATAGAGATAAAGTGGTTCATTTGATTAAAGTTGTGATTTGAAAAAGGGAAGTAAAGTGTATCTAGTTTAAATGAATGAGAAATTGATAATAAGAGCAAATAATGCAAGAAAAGAAATGATAAGTAATTGAATTATGAAATTTAAATGAGTATAAGATATGAAATTTGATAATATACCCGGGATTGTCATGAACATGCATTGTACATATTCCATATCCACACGTGTACATAAATGAATGCTTATAATTGTGCAAAGTTATTAATGCGAGAGTGCAATGTGTATATTGCATAATTTGAATGTGCAGAATAAACATCCACATTTAGACGTTTCCAGAACTGGAAAGCCAATGCTAATCTGGAGCGTACTATGAGTAGACCGAGATGGTCTTACTTTATTGTTTGTTTTGTTTAAGTTATGAATTGAATGATTATGCAATGTGAATGTGTTAGTTCCGAACAATATATGTTCGAGGAGTTTGATAAATGTGAGAACATTGAAGTGCTCCTTGTACGTGAATTGAATTGAAATAAGTGTACATAATTTGATTGTTAAATGCCGGACCACAGTCCGATGATGAATGTGTTCTAGATGTTCATTTGCATATGAAGGTAAATGTGATTCTCAACTTTAATGTTGAATTTCGAACTAAGATCCGATGATATGCGAATGCGATTGAATGAGAATATGCAAATGTGACTGATGCATTCATAAAAATAAAAGATAAAGGCAGTTGTGACCTGAGTAGTCACCAAAAAAGAGTTTAAAGCTCATATTGTGAAAGAAAAAAAAACATCGAGCTCAGAAAGTGATTAAGAGCTAAAGGCTCACTATGTAAAATAAGCCCGACATTTCCAACAGATATGGGACAATTATCAATGAACTCGGTATCCACAATGAATACAGGACAATTATCAATGAGTCCGATATTCACAATAGATACGGAACAATTAGGCACTCGGTCACAACAAAGTAACAAATCGAAAGTAAGTCTCATGTGCACTGCATATACATGATATGAATGATTATAATGTATTGAATGTAAAATGTGAAACGATGTATCAAGTCTATGTGAATTGTATATTATGTGACCGAATAAGTCATCGATGATGGTCACTCACTGAATTTGCAAAATTCACCTAAAATTTGCAACTATTTTTCAGGCTCAGAAGAGTTACCCCATTGGATAAACAGAAATATAACCACTGTATTCAAGTAAGAGGTAAAGGTTAGGATTAGTTAGCGTCTGCATTTATACTTTCTTATTTACGTATTCCACAACTTTTGTATAATGTATATTTGAATATGTTTCTGCATGTAATAACTTTCCACATTGGAAAGGTTTGTGAACGAGAATGAATTGGAGTGTAGTGTTAACAAATGTGATTTTTATGTTGTGAAAGAAAAGATTGAGCCCGATTTTGATTACTGGTTTTTGTATATGCTTATTTTGTTTTTTTCTTAAATTTATACTGAGTTTTGAATGTTTGACCGTTCTAACATACCACCTTCGTGGAGCATGGATCCGAACATCACTCAAGATGTTGGATACATGTCCGATAAAAGTGAGGTGCTACAGGCAGAAAATTTAATTGCGTAAGGTACTTGGCTGAAATCACAAGTCAAGCACAAAATCATAAATGACAGAAAAATTATAGAACTGAGACCCCAGGAAACTAACAACAATACCTTATCTTTCCAAAAGTGGAGAATATGGTATGCGTGACTAACATGGAAGGCTTGGAAGAAACCCTCGGCTCAGCAAACCAACGTGACGGAACCTTTCTCATAACAAATGTATCAGGCTCTTGCCTTCCTCCTCTTGAATATCCTACCAAAAACAACTCCAGATCACATACACAAGAAAGAACACTTTAAAACCACTGAACGTTGCCCCCTAATTAAACAAACAAACAACGAAACAAAACCTCGATTCCGAAAAGCGTAGAACTCGTCCCACTCTTTCTTCATCCCCTCAAAATCATCAAACACGGGCACGGCAACCCCCAATTTGTACTTGTCTCCTTCGAGATTGAGTTCAATCCCATCCATTTTCCCAACAATGTGCTTTCTCCAGTCGAGAAACTTCTTCTCCAACTCCTTGACATCATTGTCCTTTTCGTCGCTTCGCTTTTTAGTTTGCAGAAACCCTAGGTCGCGAATGCAGAGACTGCCATCGGCCAGCGGATCGCCTCGCTTGAGTTTCTTTACGTCTTTGATGCGTTTGATCTGAAGGTCGTCTTCAGGGATGGTGACGGACAGTGAGGTGCTAAGGAAGTCTAATAACGCGCGCTTGAGCTTCCACTCGTCGATTGGTTTGGTGGCAGAAGAAGCTACTGAGGGGTAGATGGAGAGCGTGAGCTTCACGCGACGAGGGGTTAAGGAGAGATCGTTCTCGATTTCTAGGGTTTCCGTTGGAGGAAGGGACTCTAACGGTCGAGTGCTCATTGCAGTTCAGACTCTTTTCTCTCCTCTTCAGCTCACTCATTCTTCTTCGTCATCAACGGAAGTTCTTAATTGAGAAATCACCCCGAAACGGCGCCGTAAGCTGTGACGTTGATAGGCATCAGTAAAAGACAGAAAAGCCCTTCTGTTTAGGACACGGCTCGGTACAATTGAGGGAAAAAGCAGGCGTAGAAACAAAGTATAAAAAGGGCATCGAAAGTCAAAACAGGAGTAGGAGAATTCGTTCATCGGGAGAGATGGGACTGTGGTGCTTCTCCTGTTTCGATGGAGGCGACGAGCGGCGAGAGGAAGAGAAATTGGCGTCCATTGAAGCTCGCGCCAAAGCGGCCGAAGCAGCTCAGAAACGGTAATTTAAGTTTCCCCTTTTATTTGTCTCTCTCCTTTAGTTTCGAAACGTAAATATCCAAGTTTTGCATGTCCCAATAAATTTAGGATTATAGTCATTGAAGGAGGACGCCGTCCGACTCTCTTTCCATAATCTGTTCTCTGTAGCAATTTATGTAACAGTGTCTGTTTTGCAGGCAAGAAGATTTCGAAAAGTCTGCTGCAGGAAGGGCTGCTCGTGCACAACTACAAGGGATGGCTAAACAGGCTGCTAATGCTAACCAAGGCGAACCTGTCCTGAAGGTCAATTCCTTTCTCTTTTAATTTTAGCTTATTTTCTGGTACCTGTGTTGTTTATGATAATTAAGTATTGAGAACTACCGTTGTTCTTTAATCACACTCAATAGTCCTCCTGTTGAGATCAGATCCTTATACGAATGAGTATATAGCTATTGGATCATGCCTGCATGCTTATGTTTTTATTTTGTTCTGTTGGTGCAGTGGCAAATGGGCTGAGGCTTAGCTTCTTCCTTTGTCCGGCTACAGTTTCTTGGTAAGTTGGTTAGAGTCTTGCAAGTATCAACTAGATATATTCAACTAGTGTCATAGATATACAGAAAGGTCCCATTTGTAGCTTCTGTCGATCCTGATTACAAGCCCTCATTTAGGAATGAGATAACTGTGGTGATAAATTCCTCCATTTAGATGACATTGAATTGAGGAACTAAATGTTTAGTTCTGGCAACAATTATATTCCCCAAGTTGAAAGCAATCGATAAGCAAAAAAATGAAAAGCACATTTGGGAAGTTCTGTTTTATAAAATGTTTTAACAATGAATGTATTTTTTCCAAAAACTTTTGGAAAGAATTGCTTTTCCTCTGTATGAAGTCAACAATTACACTTCCTCTTCGTTGGTATTAATTCCGATCTTGATATCCTTGTTCCTGTTCCAGCATAACTTGGATAGGATTCAACTGTATCTTCTGCACCACCGGTTTCTCCCATTCTCATGGCATATCATTCTTGTTTGCAAGATATGTAATGTTGAAAACGTAATTCTCTTTAATAAAAGTTTGCTGTAATTATTCTGTTATTTGCTATGGGGAAGAAATAATAGTAGAGTGATCATTATCTATGTGATGTTTCAGTTCATTGAACGTTTTAAATTAGGGGTATTTTGCATTCGTGTGGCAATTCTTTTGCATCTTTCGAAATATTTCTTCCGTGGACAGCTAAAGACAAGTCTGTCTTCAAATCTAATTTAGCTAACTCCAAAACATCATATCATAAGCAGACGACCAATTTAGTAGTATGAATAATTTCATTTCAGCAATAAAAGTTACAACTTACATGAAAGTCAAGTTAATAAAGAGGTTGGCCTTCAAAAAATCTTAAGATCTCCATTACAAGTTAATATAACGCCAATATTTTCATTGAGTTGTTCATCTCATCATTAAGTCTCCATTTGTGCATTTACATGGGAAAAATGAAAGAGGGACAGCCAACATGGTTCTGAATGTAACTCAAAACTACAACAGGATTGCTTTACAATTTAATCTTGGTAGGGGAATTGCGAAATCAAGTTCCTACTAATCCATTTTGATGTCGATGCACCAACGGTTAAAGTTGGAGGTTCTAGATGCCTTTGGTGTCATGTTGAGTGCATGTGACAATTTTGAAACCATTATCAGACAATGGCTTGAACAAGCTTAGAGAGCTTGAGCTCATGTTTAGCTTGAAAGCAGTCGGGAGTATGCTTCCTTTATTTCTAAAAGATTGAACCATGCGTCATGATTTGTGGGTTCCATATGCAAGGCATGTCACCTTAAAATATTAATTGAATCTCGTTGAGGAATACATCGCATGACCATCCATAATTGCAGATTATTATGGGTCGAATCGGGCTTTCTTGAGTGATGTCAGAGCTAAGGTTTTTTTTTATAGTTGTAGTATAGTATGATCTTCTACATTAAAAAAGATTTTTCTTTGGGCTATTGACATTACGCATTGACAGCTATTGAATAGAAATTGTATCAGAAATGACATAATTAAAGATATGAACTCATCAATAACTTGTATCTTGTCTATTCTAGCAAAGACTGTTGTAACAAATGCAAGATTTATAGTTGAGATTTTTGATGAAACGAGTTATTTTGGCATGCGGTAAAGTGAGGCTCAAGACGCTCTTTTTTAGCAAGATCTTGACATTGCTCATTGAAGAAAAGAAACCAGATCATGTTGGGGAGAAAGATTGGAAGGCTATAAATCGTTTGACATTTGGTGCAATTCGATCGTGTCGTTTTAAAGAGCAAAAGTATGTCTTCTCAAAAAAAACTTCTACATCTAAATTGTGCAACATGTTGGAGGAAAAAATCTTGAAGAAAGGTAGTCACAATAAGCCTAATATGAAGAAGAGACTATTTTGTTTATTTTATGTTTTGAGTACCACTATAAATGATCACTTCACTAGTTTTAATCAGTTAGTTTCTTATTTAATGAATTTGGATGTGAGATTCGAAGATGAAGATCTGACTTTGATGTTGTTGGTATCCCTTCTTGAAGAGTTTTGAGTTTCTTGAAACTGCTCTATTTCATGAGAAGAAGTTGTGTCTCATAGTGAAGTTATAGCTGTTTTGTATAATCATGAATTGAGAAGGGAAACAAAGGAAAAATGTACAAGTGGAGCAATAGAAGCTTTGGTGGTCAGAGGTTGTTCGCAGAGCCAGACTAAAGGAAAGAAAGGGAGATTGAAGTTGATACCTAAATTGAGTAAATATGAACGTGCTTTTTATCGAGAAAAAAGGCACTGAAAAAGGGATTTTCAAAGTCGAAGAATAAAAACAGACCTGATGAGGAAAAAGTTGTTACAAATTCAAAAGTTCTTGAGTGTGAAGATGCAGACTCGAATCTCTCATTAGTTGTTACGTCCTTAATAAGCCCTTCTAGTCTATGGCTGTTATATTTAGGTTGTAGCTATCATATATGACCCAATTAGGATTAGTTCTCTGATTTTATAGATTTAGAAGATGGAGTTGTCTACACAATAAATGACAATCTTTGCATCACAAATGAGATTGGTTCACCAGGACTCTGGCAGATGTCAGATACATGTCAAGTTTGACGAAGAATCTCATTTCTACGTGAGTCCTAGAATTAAAAGGATACACTGTAAATACAACAAATGGAGTAATGAAATTCGTCTCTAATGAATTCGTGGTAATGAAAGGAATTCTAAGAAATAATATATATTATTATCAAGGTAATGTAGTTATTGGAACAACAATTGTAGCTTCTAATGATAATTAAGAGCTAGAAGTAGTGAGGTTGTGACATATGTACTTGGCACATACAAGTGAAAAATCTTTGAAGATATTAGTAAATCAAAAATTGTTGAAAGGAGTTCGTGCCTACAAATTAAGCTTATGTGAACATTGTGTCAGAATGGAGTAGACAAGAGTGAAATTCAGCACTGCAATCTATGATACGAAGAGTGTTTTGGATTATGTTTACTATGATGTATGAGGACCTTCCAAAACAGCTTCTTTGGGAGAAAAACACTATCACGTGACCTTTGTAAATAATTTTTCTTGGAGACTATGAGTGTATACTATGAAGACTAAGGATGCTGGAAGTTTTCCTTAAATGGAAGAAAATGATAGAAACTTAAATAGGCTGAAGGATCAAACGTTTCCATACAAATAATGGTGGGGAGTACAGGAATGACCTATTTTTAGAAGTCTACGAAGATGAAGGTATTGTCATATACTTCACAGTCAGGGATACACCTCATCAAAATGAGGTGGTAGAATATATGAATCAGACATTGCTGGAGAAAGTTTGGTATATGTTGTCCAAAGCTGGGTTGGGCAGAGAATTTGGGGTTGAGACTGTTATATATACATGTCATCTCATCAATTGTCATCCATCAACTACTATTGGTGGTAAAACACTTTAGAAAAAATGGTTTGAAAAGTCTGCTACAGATTATGATTCGCTATATATGTTTGGTTCCACTGCATACTATCATATTAATGAATCAAAGTTGAATCCACGTGCAAAAAAAGTAATTTTCATAGGGATCATCTTTGACGTGGAAGGATATCATCTTTGGCGTTCAAAGAAATTAATTTTCAGCATGGATGTTACCTTTAATTAAATCTTCTATGTTAAGAAAGGTGACAATTGAAAATATTGAGCTGACAAATAGTACCCTAAAGGAGGTAGAGTTTGAAGGAAGAATTGTTACTTCAGCAAATGATGAAGCAGATGCAGAAACTCTTGTGGTAGAAGAGAAGCCAGATAAAGAAGAGGTTCCTAACAAAGAACCTCCACAACAACAATTACTAATTGCATTAAGAAAGTCAAAAAGAAACATTCAAGTACCTGCTCGGTATGTTAATATGGTGGCATATGTATCTCCAATTGAAACTGATGACATTCCTACCATTTATAAGAAAGCAATCCGAAATTCAAAAGAAGATAAGTGGAGGATAACCATGAAAGAAGAAATGCATTCCCTTCATAAGAATCAAGTGTGAAAGCTAACTAATCTTCCAAAGGGAAAGAAGACAATTGGATACAAATGAATATATGCAAAGAAAGATAGATTTCCTAACAAAGAATAATTTGCTACAAAGCAAAGCTTATGGCCAAAGACTATGCTCAGACGAAAGGAACTGATTATAATTAAGTTTTTTCCTCCAGTTGTAAAACATTTCTCGATTAGAATTTTGTTGACTTTGGTAGCACAGTTTGATATGGAAATAGTTCAATTGGATGAAAAACTGTGTTTTTACATGAAAATTAAAGGAGGAAATCTATATGACTCAGTCCGAAGGTTTTAAAGTTGCTAGAAAAGAGAATATGGTGTGCAAGCTTAAAAAATCGTTGTACGGATTGAATCAATCTCCGTGGCAGTAGTACAAGCGATTCCACAAGTTTGTGATGAGATAAAAGTACCCAAGAAAGAAATATGATAAATGTGTGTATTTTTGCAAGCTACAATATGGATCCTTCATCTATCATCTCCTGTATGTTGACGATATGTTGATAGTTTCAAAGAAATTAAGAGAAATTGAGAGATTGAAGATTAAGTTGAATCAAATGTTTGAAATGAAGGATCTAGGTGAAGCTAAGAAGATTCTAGACATGGAGATAAGCAAAGATAAGGAATTGAGAAGGCTTTGTTTGACTCAAACAGTATTTGAGAAAGGTACTAAATTGTTTTTGCTTGAATGAAAAGTCAAAGTCTGTCAGTAATCCGTTTGCTCCCCATTTCAAGCTCAATGCATCTTTGTCCCTAAAAAATGATGCAGAACAGAAATACATGTCAAAAGTGTCATATGCAATATTATTGGTAGCTTGGTGTATGTTATGGTATGTACAGGGTCCGATATTTCACAGGCTGTTGGGGTTGTGAGCAGGTATATGTATAATCCTAGAAATGAGCATTGACAAGTTGTGAAATGGATTCTACGGTACATTCTGAACACCGTAGATGTTGGTTCGGTATTTTAGTGGAATAAGCAAGATGATCAATGTGTAGTTGGATATTGTGATTCTGATTATGTCGATGATTTAGATATGCATCGATTAACTACTGATTATGTGTTTATTTTTGTAAAGGCACCATTCAGTTGGAAGTCTACTTTACAGTCAGCATTTGCTTTGTCAACTACGGAGGCAGAGTATATGACAGCTACAAAAGATGCAAAGGAGACAATTTGACTTCAATGATTACATAATGAATTAGGGGTTTAACATAAGCGCATCAAAGTGCATTGTAATAGTCAGAGTATTATCCTTTTAGCAAATAATTAAGTTTATCGTGCAAGGAAGAAGTAATATCGATGTTCGTTATCACTTTATACGAGAGTTTCTAAAAGAAGGTAAAGTTGCAATCCAGAATATTAAGACTACTGAAAATCCTGCTGATATGTTGACAAAGGTGGTGACTTAGATTAAGCTCTAACATTGTTTGGAATTGATCAATATTGTTAAATATTGAAGATGAGCGCTTTGACACGCATTTGAAGATATTACTAAAGATTAGTTTTGTGTGAGATTTGAAAAAGTAAAATTCGCCAAATGGAGATTTGTTGAGTTAACAATTGTGGCTCATCTTACAATTAATCCCACATTGAAAATTTGAGGGAATGGTGGAGGTTGCTAAAGCTATAAAAGAAGCGTCCCTTTTTTAGTTAAAAACATTCCAAAATTGTCTATCTTTCCTTGAGACAAATATTTCCTCTCCTTATGTAATATTTCACATATATTATTTCTTGAAAGTAGTGAAATATTAATTTATTAGTGTCTAAAGAAATAGGCATAATTAGCCGAAGCTCGTTAAATTTTAATGTTCTTTATTTGTCTATTTAATAATTATTGTCGGGTATAATTGTACTAAATTATTATGCTATTAAAATTACATGTCTAAGAGAATGAGTTTTAAGTGAGATCTTTTATGACTTCTCCAGTTTTTCCTGATAATTTACCTAGTGTGATTTTTTAGTACAATTGTTATTGATAATTATTCAATTAAATTAATTTAATTTAAGTTCAAAAATTAAATTAAATTATTCATAATTCATATAAATAATTAATTTTAGTTAATTAAATATATAATGTTAAATTAAATTATTTATATTTTATTAATAATTAATATATTAAATAATTTTATAATATACATTTAGTTAATAGTAAATTAGATTATGAAACAAACTATTTTGCTTGTGTTTAATAATTTGAAAACAAAAACATAAAAACAGGTCATAAGTATTCATATCTTTTTTAAAATAATTTAAATGACAAGAGAAATAAATATATTTTACAAGTTTAGTTACATAAAATTTAAAAGCCCAAAAGGCCTAGACGAGCTCTCTGTTCATAAAGGTTAATATAATGGGCCTAATCCGTTAGTCGGTTTTCCCTTCCTGATCAGGTGAGAACCAATCGACGGCGAGAACTGAAAGCATAGAACTATAAATAAAATTTCCTCTTAGAGAACAAGATACGATAGCTTTTTGAAACACTTCTCTTGAGATAACTTATAATAGCTGAGAAATCGAATCGAATCGAGTAAAAGTCAGCTTTCTTCAAGTTCTTAAGCACAGAGGAACGTGCTTGCTGCTCTTCTGAGGCCGAAGATGCGAGAATGTGGAGGGAAATCCGAGACAGAGAAGCGGGTCAAACCCGCCCCAGTTCTTTCAAATCTCGGGTCGAGTCAAGCCGGATTGCCGATATTCAACTCTCTAACTACAAGGAGTTTGTCTCACCTCATAGAGGCTCCATTAACTCTCTCCAGGTACTATTCCCACTCGCTCTAATTGCCCACCAAACCTTCTTCCAATCTTCTGTTGTTTCTCAAGTCTGCTGATATCGATTTTTTTTAATCAATTTCTGGTGAAAAAGTTCTCTCCGTTTTGAATTTTTAAGGTCGAAGTTTGAGTCTTTATGGATTGGGGATTGAGGTTAGGCTTATAATGTGAACAAAGTTAAGAGGACATAAACATAGTTGTTTTGGTCATGAAATCAGGTCGATTTGACGGAAGGGAGATATTTGTTATCGGGTGCATCAGATGCATCTGCAGCTGTTTTCGATGTGCAAAGGGCCGTCGATTACGAGGCTGGAGGCCTTATTGCGAAACACAAGTTTTTATTCTCCGTTGACAAGCAATGTGAGAACGGGCATAAGTATGCAGTTTCTTCGGCTGTGTGGTATCCTATTGACACGGGACTGTTCGTCACTGGTTCTTATGATCAGTGTGTGAAAGTTTGGGATACGAATACCACTCAGGTATTCAATGTTTGTTGGTGTTTTGTATTGTTTGGTTTATTTCGTGCAGTTCCTTTTTCCCTTTTAATTGCTTATCTGATGGTTGTTATAGGTCGTTATGAACTTTAAATTGCCTGGAAAAGTTTACAAAACTGCCATGTCTTCCTTGGCATCATCCCACATGCTTATAGCTACTGGAACAGAGGATGTCCAGATTCGGCTTTGTGATATAGCTTCGGGTGCATTTGCACATACCCTGTCTGGTCATCGTGGTACGCCAATTGATTCTATTATATTCACCTTTCTTTGCACTTTTCACCTGTTGGCAGATACTGATAGTGTTTTTGATGGTAGAAGTTTCCACACATATTCCAATAACTTAGCTTTCATATGAATGCCATTTTAGCCGAACACCTCTCAGGAGCAGTTTCAGATTTCATATAATGCTTCTTATAGAGTTTGAAGTTGGTAAAGGGCACCGCAGCAATGTGGACATGTGTTTAGATTTGAGGGGATGATGATCTACAGTTTAGTAAATAGTCTTGTCCTCGTAAGCCACGGTTGCTAACCTGGTATTAGAGTAGTCGAGGACTGTTAGTATGAATTTTTTATTGCAACATTCAAATTTTTGGCTGAAATCCTGAATCTTTGGCAGTTGTAAGACATTTTCAAGATGAATTCTCATACACAAGCCAAAGGGGAAGAGAAAGGCAAATAAAACTTCTAGATTATAGTAAAAAGTGTTTTATTGTGATGTTGTTCTTGATCAGCCAGTTATTTGGGGCTTGGATCGTTTCTCATTTTGAGATTGAATTCTGCTCCTCCTGATTTATATATTTACATAGATAAGTAATTTGTGCGAGTACATATAAATGTGTGTGTGTGTGTGTTTAAGATACACATATCATCCATGGATAGGAATTTTTTTTGCAAACTTATATGTGAACTATTGGGTTATGGCAAAGGGCCTGATGTTACTTAGATGATATCAGATGGTGTTATGACTGTGGAATGGTCTACCTCAAATGAGTGGGTTTTGATTAGTGGGGGATGTGATGGTGCCATACGCCTTTGGGATATCAGACGTGCAGGATGTTTTCTTGTTTTGGACCAGAACCGTACTCAGCTTGGTAGACGCCCTCCTGTCCTTCCACGCACCAGCATGAATAAGGTCTTTATTGTGATCCTTTTTCTCTTTACTTCATTTGGAAGTTATTACCTTTTATTGTTTCTTTTCTTCTTTTCTTTTTTTTCCTTTGGTTACCATTTAAAGTTAGTAATAGCTTGAGGTCTAACCTCCTTTTGATATC
Organism: Erythroxylum williamsii; assembly: GCA_027564335.1. NCBI lineage: Eukaryota > Viridiplantae > Streptophyta > Magnoliopsida > Malpighiales > Erythroxylaceae > Erythroxylum > Erythroxylum williamsii. The sequence goes on along the minus strand of JANITW010000002.1, from coordinate 6,225,073 downwards.
TTCTTAGATTCTTCACTATTTGTTTTGGTGTGAAATTGGCTGCACCATAGTGTAAAATTGGAATGTGATTAACTTGACAATAGGACAATTGCACAACCATATAGGTGCTTTCTCATTTATGCATCTATTCTGATGTCTAGTTTCTGACCCTACTACGAAACTATATTTCTAAATTTGCTGTAACAAATTAAATTTATATCTTCTTCTTCAGGTTTCAACATCTGGGGCCTTATCCTTATCTCAACATTCATTTGTAAAGCCCCGTGCAATCCAAAAAAAACCTACTAATGGGAATGGAATAAAGCCATCATCTCTTAGTCGAACCCCATCAAAGGTATCAGTCAAGCAGAGATTACATCCAGGTCTATTATCTTGTCAAGATCGCGCCACTGCTCATTATGGTGCTGTGACTAGTTTGGGAATGACTCAAGATGGCACATATTTGTTGAGTGCAGGTAGAACTGTGTTCAATTCCTCCCATAATTACATAAGCAACTAACATAATAAGTTTTTACTTTTTCCTTGTATACCTTGTTGATATGTTTCCTTCTTTCTTTCTATAGTTTTTCTGAAATATTGTTTGGCATTCATGCTTATATTTCCAGGATCAGATTCAAGAATAAGGTTATGGGATGTTGACTCTGGTTGTAATACACTTGTGAACTTCGAGACGGTGCGCCTGCAAACTAGCAAGACCATTCAGTTGGCCACAACTCATGATTCAACCCTTGTTTTTGTCCCATGCATGTCATCCGTTAAGGCATAGATCCTTTCTCCACCTTTTATCATTCTCATTTCAACTGTTTAATTTTAGGCATAGATTTGGACCGCAATACGATTAACCTTTTGGATGCTTCAGGCATTTGACATTTGGTCTGGGCGGACAATCACGACGTTACGTGGCCATTACGAATATGTTAACTGCTGTTGGTTCAATTCACAAGATCAGGTTCAATCCTATTTCCCTATGATTTCCATTTCCTCTTGAGTTCTTTTAGATGTTGATTTTTAAAGCCTTGGTTCTTTACGATTCATAAAGAAAATTATCCGAGAAGTCAAGACTTATGACTAGCTTCTTCTGACTACGGATATTTTAGTTATGCCACAAGAGGCTAAACTCTTAGTTCATCATCCTGCTAGAAATCAAAGGAAAATGGGTGACAGCAAGTAGAGATAATGGTAGGTCCTCAGTTGTTTCTTGGACAATTGTGATTGATTCGATAAAGAGGACCGTGCTTGTTAGATAAGGCTCATTACTGTTAAGCTTCTAGTTGTTCAACTTAAAAATCAATGAAGGATCCTTACACCATAAATTCGTACGGTGCAAGACCTTCTTGAAGCATAGAATAGAAGAGCTTAATCATTTTTACACAAAGAATATAGAAGAAAAGCTTCTTGCTGTCCCACTAATTAATCTATGTGTTTTTACAGGAACTTTACACAGGCGGGAACGATAGGCAAATCCTAGCCTGGACACCAACCAGATTGAGTCCTAATGATGTATAGATACTCTCCCAATTTGCATTCTAACATTCATCAATGTCTTTAATGGCTAGCAATTGATTGATTTATTACTATAATGTTCGTGTGGAAATGCAGGATCCAGAGTCTACGGAGGATCGGGATAACTGGAGCGATTAACAGTCAGACGTTTGCGGCTGCTTTTGTAAAGTTCACCTAATCCAGATTTTCGATACCGATGTATGCTTAATATCTACCAGTTGACTTCTTTTTATTTGTAGCAAGTAAAACACTCCACTTGGTTTGTACAATGCACATGTTTTCCGCGTCTGAAACTGAAACTGGAACTGATACTGCTGTATATTGTAAGCCTACCTCTGCCTTTTCTTTACGTTGCAATTAGATGACATCTTCAATTGCTAAATTAAATCCTATAAAGCAAATGAAACAGAACATGTTATGAGTGTGAGAGATTTGTACCAACTGTATTAAGATTAAGTGGAGTTTGCAGTTGATAGTAATATGTTCCACAAGGAGGATTTGTGGAACATGTTCTGACCTTTGATTGGTCAGCGGTCAACCAAGTCTGGGGCTTAATGTGTTTTTGTCATAAGTCATAACAACCGAATGAATTACCACGTGGCGCGAGATTGAACGCGTAGAGCGTACCGGAGAGTAACCATGTCACTGCACTGAATTGCAGCCATCAAGGATTGGAAAAAGGAAAGGACTGCACCTCTTGTAACGAAAGCTCCTTTTCGAACAGCGAACTTTTCATGCACGCGTGTAAAGACACACTTTCTAGGAATTGTCTGAGCCAGATAATGCACGTGTAATCTTTCCCTCTTCTTCTTATACTCTTGTCCAAGCTCGAACCCAACATCTTAGCTCGGATCTTACAACTTGAACTCTAGTAACACCGAGTTCGATTGCTATTTCTATTCAGTTGATACGGTGAAAGAATTTATTCTACATGGAGAAGGAGAATCATGATAATTACATGTACATGGGTCGGACCTTTGATGCCATGAGTATCAATGACGATTCCTGTGCTTTTAGCGACTGCAAAAGCGACAGATCCGGCGAGTTAACTTCTGCGTCGTCCGAGAGCCGGTGTTTGTCGATTGCTTGCGCGACGGACCATTCTGATGATGTGATCCGACAACTGGTATCGGACCTCGAGTCCGGCTCTATTGACGAGCAAAAGAAAGCTGCAATGGAGATCAGACTACTGGCAAAGAACAAGGCCGAGAATCGCCTGAAAATCGCAAAAATCGGAGCGGTTGGGCCTTTGATATCGCTAATCTATTCGCCGAACTTACAGCTTCGGGAGTACGTCGTCACCGCGATTTTGAATCTATCGCTTTGCGAGGAGAATAAAGAACTTATAACTTCTTCGGGAGCGATCAAGCCGTTGGTTTTCGCTTTGAAAACAGGGACGTCGACAACGAGAGAGAACGCCGCTTGCGCTCTGTTTCGCCTCTCGCAAGTGGAAGAGAACAAGACTGCAATTGGACGGTCAGGAGCGATTCCTCTCCTCGTGAGTCTTCTAGAAGCCGGTGGCTACAGCGCGAAAAAGGACGCATCAACCGCTTTGTACAGTCTGTGTTCGGTGAAGGAAAACAAGATCAGGGCCGTCGAATCAGGGATCATGAAACCACTCGTGGCATTGATGGTTGATTTAGAGTCCAAGATGGTGGACAAGTCAGCTTTCCTATTGAGATTGCTGGTCTCGCTGCCGGAGGCGAGGAAAGCTGTAGTCGACGAAGATGGAATTCCGGTACTGGTCGAGATAATCGAGGACGGTTCGAGAGAGTTGAAGGAGATTGCGGTGGCAATACTCTTAGCTTTATGCGAGGACAATGCGGTGTATCGTCGGATGGTAGCTCGTGAAGGAGCGATTCCTCCGCTTGTAGCGTTGTCGCAGTCCGGCACAAACCGCACCAAGACCAAGCAAAAGGTGAGCCATTCTAGTTCTGTGAAATTGTCGCGCGCAGGATGACGTGGCAAGACACTTATGTTCTCTTTTGAAAATCAACGGGGTTTTGGTCCAAATTTTTGAATGCCGGAGAACATGGATTCGCCACGTCATTCACTTCGTTCTCCGCCCTTTTGGGCAAAAAGATAAATGCCCTGTCCAAAGTTCCAAACAACAATTGGGAAGCTGTGGTTTCAATTTTGAGTTTTTTTTCTTCTCTCTTATTTCTTTTTTATCGTAGAATTTAATATTTCAAAATAAATAGGTGATTTCAATTATTGTGTCTGAATGGGTAATTCTGTGTGGACAGGCGGAGACACTGGTAAAACTGCTACGGCAGCCAAGATCCGGCGATATCGGTGCCAGAGCATGACTGCACGAGATCTCTCGGTGTAATCAACTAGTCATACAATCACACAGTTTAAATAGCTTCCGAGAGAACCAAGAAGAGAAAAAAAAAACACACACACACACACACACATATATATATATATAAATAAATAAATAATAGAAATCAAGTTGTACATACGTTGAGTGGGGCTTGTAAAATTTGCGATTTATGGTTGTTTTTTGGAAAATACTTAA